>JAJHUR010137171.1:1913-27509 GCA_027495735.1 Lutjanus campechanus | reverse complement strand
ATATTAACCATTTCTGAATTCCGTTCAGATGCTCCAGTAGCACACCCCTGGCACAGATTTTTCACAGCAGACATCTTGATTTGTCATGGTGGGGAGAGGCACGGGTGTAATAAGTAACACAAAGGATGACCAATTTCCTTTTAAGTGTTACAGTAAGCTTTTCCAATAAGACAGTACACACATAACGAGCACCCTCCCCTGACTGGAATGCAGCAGGACATTAATGTTATGAAACACACCTGTGCTCTTGCTCTTTCCCACTGACATGTCACAATGTCAGTGGGACACAAAACATTCAGAGTATACAGTTAAAATTCAAGTGTAGGATGTAAGAAAATAATGGCTGATCACTACCTGGCAGCTCAGTTGGTGGAGTGCGTCGAGTGTACTGAGGCTATCGGTCCTCTAACTCATATCAGAGCATATAAAGCCTGACTCATCTTAACAAATATATTGGCATAAATAGTGACGGTGCACGATGGCCAGGTTTTGAGGTTTTTAAACATGTTCACTTCATTAAACTGTCAACCAGCTCCAATTTTCTAGTTTTCTACACGTGATATTATGGAAGCCTTGAAAAGAAAGTGGAGAATATTCTGATAATCAACCTAATCTAAGTCTGATCTGAATTGTTTTCTCTCCTGGGTTTATGACTGAAGAATAAATGGAAAATGTCTTGCCAGGATAATCTAAGTTCCTTAAAAATATTACCTCTGTGGAGGAAAAACAATTGGGAGGTGATTTTTGTAGTTTTAATTTCTCCATGCACTTTAAACACAATATATTGCAAGTTATTTACCGTCATGTCTTTCTTTTGGTTAGAAATTAAAAAAAAAAAAAATTTGAAAAAAAAAGCACAAAGAAAAATGTTAAGGATCTTAAGAGAGATGATCCTGGCAAAACATTTTTTAACCTGTTAAGTTATAAACACAGGAGAGAAAACAATTTATATCTGTATGATATTGAAACTGATGTTAAAGTACGCATCAGTACAGAATAAGGAGACCACTCATGCAGGGAAGCATAGTTTTCTGCAGCCTGGCCTCAGAACGGGTTTACCGTCTTTCAGCTTTTGAAATCTTCACAACAAAACCTTTTAAAGCAGAAATAACTACAGTTAAACGATATATGTTCAAGTTAAAAAAAGTCTTCAAAAGCAGTTTTCTGAATGAAAGCTCCAAAACGATTTGTGAGAATAACCCCTCCCATGACAAAGAGGAAAACAAACACGGTGCGGTTTATGTGCATTAGCATTTTAATTGGACAAAGCAAGAAAACATTGATTACAGTAGCAGAGTCATCAGTTCTCAGGGCTAACACCTTTCTAAACAAAAGGGTCTGAAAATGTCTGTAGGCACTGCCTAATTAAAAAGAGTATCTTGTCAGGTAAAAGAAACCAGCTCTATAAGGCAACAGTTACAATGTAGGCCTCCCCATTTCTCTGGCAAAAAGAGCAAGTGTAAAGGTTGAATCCCCCTCAGATTTTTTTTGATATAAAATACTGGCGTTTCAATAGATATTTAAAAACCATCACAAGTGTCAAACATGTTCACCCTTTTTACATCTGAATTGTGTTAAATTTTTTTTAAAGTATGCACTGCATGGCAATGCTGTCTTATCCCTGCATGGAAGAAATCGTGTGTTTGCACTGTGCCAGCGTCACGTTTGATAGTGCCACTCTGCTACGTACAATGTTGGAGTTAACTGTCGAGTTATCAAAACAAAAAAGAAAGCAAGCACCCACAGTTAACAGTAGCATTTTTACTTACATTGTTTCAAATGAATGAATGGTTATTTACACGTGGCGAAAAAGATTTGAGGCTGTCCGAAAGATATGAAGGAGAAATGGAATGCAAAAAGGAAAAAAAAAAAAAAAAAAAAAAGTTCTTGGTAGTCAAATTTGTCCCAAGTAGAAGAGAGGAAAAAACTGTGCAATATTTATCTGCCCTTACAGAGAAACAGCAGTGGCAACAATCCCTGCAATTGATTTTAAATCCAAGAGAGAAAATGAGAACAAATTAAACAGATTTCCATTCCTCAAATAATAACTAAGGTTCATAACTTAGCACGACTCAGACTTTAACAGTTTCTTTAAAAAAAAAAAGACAAACCTCTCGGTGGCTGTGTGAGAGGAAAGATGTGAAAATGGAAGCAATTTGTAAAACCCGAAAAAAAAAAAAATCAAAAAGTTTTCTCCTTTACAGTTTTATACTCATTTACAGTTAACTTAAAAATGGTAAGAGCCCTGGTTCATGTCCAGTCTTGCCTACCACAGAGGGTGTAAATACCTGTGTGGGTCAAATCGCTCCTCCCTGGCTCCCGTTTACCTCAACCCCCCCATGAAATCCCATTTACATCTCCTATAGACGTCAACCTGTCCCATTAGGTTCCACATCCCAGTAAAAGTCTTAGTCCTGCCACAAATGGAGGCGGTGTTACACAGCCCCGCGGGGCACCGTACAGCCAATAAGAGGCTGATGGTTGACAAAAATCTCCCACCCTGCCCACTTATCAGTGTGTGGGGTATCCTGCGGCTCCCATACCGGGCTGGTTGGCTAGCATACTCCCATTCAATCCCTGTGTAGGCTCCATAACCCCACCGTTACTGATGGCGCTCATGCCAGTCCACCCAGCACTGGCCGGTAAGTGACTGCAAAAAAAACGAGGAACAGAGAGAGAGAGAGAGAGAGAGAGACAGAGAGAGACAGAAAGACAAAATGCCAGCAGGTTAGAAAAGACAAGGCGAAAGGGAGCAAAAGGGACGGTTTATATTAGAGCTACTAGAAATCTGGACAGGCTAGAATGAGAACAAGAAGGCAAACAGAGTTATCAGAGGTGGTGAGGGTGAGGCAGGCTGGGCAAAAATCAAGCTAGCAAAAAAAGAAAAAAACAGAAAGTGGAGGCTCTTTGGAGGCCAAAGGTAAGTGTCATTTGATTAAACATGGGTGGACAAGCAGACAAAGAGCATACAGGCTAAGCGCAGCGAGCTAAATATTCCATTCTACCCCCGTCCCCCCCCTCCCAACTGCTGATAACCACGAACACAGCCACACTCTGTACAAGAAGGTAGATTATCTTCATTCCTCTCGCAACACTTCTACATTTGGCCACCAAGTATAACAAAGAAATATGTAAAATCTCACCTAATTCACATGATATATTTTGAAGAGACTGTTCACCCAAAAATCAACAATCAGTTACCCCCAGCGTATAATGCCGGTTATCCATCTAGAATATTTTTTGTCTGCCAAAAAATATATCTGAAAAATTCAAAAGCAGTGTTTCTTTCCAAAAATCGTGACTTGTGATCTTAAAAAGGAAAAAATTCCGACATTAAAAGAATGCCCTCAATTAAATAATAAATCTGATGTGTATGGCATTTTTATGTTTGTATAAAATTTGCTTTTACTTTAAATCAAAGTGTCTCTGCTTTCCTTCTTTAATAAAACGACCTAAGCGCGAGCAAAAAGATGGCATGAATTGTCTTTGGCAGTGAATGTTTGCATTATGTATAACTGCAAAGCAAAAAAAAAATACAGCAGTCCTTTTAAAAAATAAAATAAAAAGATGGTGATCGATATGTCTGAGTATGGTACAGTACTGAGATATTTCTTTATTGCAATTTCTTTCCTTCTAGAAAGTAGCTCCTACATCAAACTGCTCACAAGGACTGTGGATTATCTTGAGTAACTGGACACTGATTTGGAATTTTTCAAATGTATTTTTTGGTGCTTTGAGCTCCACAAGCAGAGTGCCATTCAGTCCCCATTTTACTGGAGAGAGGGCAGACATCTCTTCAGCCGATATCTGCAAAACTTTCAAAACTCACACCATAAAAAAAAAAAAAAATCTAGATTGGTAATTGCACGACAGGCCAGAGGAAAATATGTATTTTTGATTTTGAGGTGAACTGTCCCTTTAAGTCTTGTATCATTCATGTAATAAAATTCTAAGTTCAGTGTGGAGATAAGACAGCTTATACAGGATAAATCTTCAAATTTCAAGTCAAGAGAGGCCTGGCCTCCGTCTCAGGAATTGTGCATTTACTGTACATTCGACAACCAAACACACTATCACTGCTTTCATGTGCTCACACCTTTAAAACTGTTCATACAGCTGGTCACCAAGAATTTTAGACTGTCAACAAGATTATGGCCTCTCCTTTATTTTATATCTTGGGTGCACAAAACATCACTGCACATATAGGCTGTCTGCATAAAAACAAAATTTGATAACCTATAAATGATATTTTACATGTCCTACTGACATTCATATACAGATCAAATCCTCAAGGTGTGTGTGTGTGTAAAAATAATCAATGAAATCAAAAGGAAAATAATGTAAAAAGCTATGACATGAATGTAGACATACAAAACAAGTGAACAGCCTTAAACAGTCCTTATACACAGCAGGCAAATCTTACAGAGGGAAATTAACTCTTCATCAGCAAACCGTCCCTCAGGTGGAGACGGTAAGTGAAAACTTTATTCTGAACTTTTAGCATTTACCTTCTATGTTCAATCAATTTAAGTCCTTTCAGTTCAATGAAATTCAAACCAATAAGCTTTGAGCTCATTTTCTTACAATCATGTTGGGAACAGACTACAGTTTTTAGCTATTGTGAGCCATTTTTCAAGCGACAAAAACATTTTGGAAGAAACCCCTGAAGTTGTTATGATATATTGTGCACAGTGAGCAGTAATGACACACTGAAACATGACTAACAACAAAATTAAAGTTCAGATTGTTCGGTGTTTATGTGCGTGCGTGTATGTGTGTGTTTATTTCTCAATCCTCTCAAGATGAGCGAGGTGGGGAGGGGCTGGCGAGGGGAGGAGGAGAAGGAGGAGGAGGAGGAGGAGGAGGGAAGAGGAGGTGGGTTCGGGGGAAGGGAGGTCATGGCTCCCTCCTGTGGCCAGAGCTGGCTCTCGCTGCCTGGGTCTTGAAGGGGGAACTCTGGTGGTGCTGGAGTAGGAGGAGGCGGTGGAGGGGAGCCCTGTGCACACCGTGCTACTTACTTGAAGCCCTGCTGGTTCCAGGCCTGGCTGTACACACCGTAGGTGGGGACCTGCCACCCGTTTGGGACGTACTGGCTGATCTGAGGCCCGTTGCTGTACCACTGGCCCCACTGGCCGTAGGGCTGGGCTGCAGGGAAGCTCATCTTGTTCTGCTGCAGGGTACAAAACAACAAGTGTGGTTCAGTATTGGGTTTAAGGCAGCAGTTAAAGAGCAGATGTAACAACATTTTAACAGTGTATCTAACTTCAGTGTTATGACGAATTTCCAAGTGGAACAGGACAGGCAGGTGGGACTTGACTTAAGGAGGGATTTGAACGTTGAAGAGTGGGTGTAACCCAGTGTACCATGCTAGCTAGTTTACTAATGAATCTTAGCTCTGTGCTGTTAAAAGTTCCAGATTGATTGATGGATGTCGAGGTATTATTGGTTGAAATTGGTTGTTCAATCCTACGTAAGCTCACGTCACATTTTGTTTTACAAACAGAAAACATGACAGGATTTTGACACTTGAATACAAAGATTTGAGTTTTAGGTTTCGTTTTTGTATATATTATTAAATAGGTGCACAATATGACCGGGAATGCGATCTTAAAGCGTTTTATAAAAGGGAATTTTCATTTTATCTTGAGTTTTTTAAAAAAGACGATGAGCATGAAGAGAAAAACTGTTCAAATGCAAAGTACCCTGTGCTTTCTTCTGCATGAACCAGTATGCCTCTAAAACATAAATAATAAATACACATAAATCTTTCATGTGCTATTCAGGGGTTAATCCATAATGGGAAATTTCATGACTCTTTCCCTGCTGAGAACTTGCAAAACTTCTACATGAATAACTGACTGGACAAACAGTAGGTCATCATGTGACGCAATGATGGGTTTTTTAAAAACACCACTTCAGCCAGAGAAAAGGGGACTAGCTTTTAAAACCCCAACGAAGTGGGGAAAAAACAAATTCCTTTTTTAACCTGAAGCTAGGGTAGGGAAATAGAGCTGTATGTTTTTGAAAACAAATGCAATTGTGATTATTTTGACAGATATTGCAATGATAGGTAATAATTTTTATTTTTTATTTTAAATTGATTGAAAAACATGTTAAAATGACTATTTTGTGTGTTTGTGTTTTTTCTCAGATCTCTGCCTCACGACTCATTAATTTAAAGGTTTTTTGACACACATTTTCCCTTTAAAAAAATACTGCACCTCCTGAGATCTGAAAGTTGCAGAGAGCAATGTTGCTTTTCAAAGTCTCGATTAATTGTGCAGCCCTATAAGTAATGTATTTTAGAAGTTTTTATTTTATTTTATATTTGTTGAAATTCTCTTTGCATCCATTACTTGACAATGTTCAATAAATCAAATGCTCCGACACAAAAAGGAAAAAAAAAGAAGGTAACGGCAGCTGTCACAGGCTCGTAATAAACCCATCTAATGATTTCATTTGGTCTAAATGCCTAGCCGCACGCACTCTACCCATACATTCATTGCACATGACTGTAGTCTTCCACAAGGTTAGGCAGACGTATTGCTAAAGCTATAGCAGGTTAAGCACACAGGCATGGCAGAGAAAGTGCAGGCAATAATATGCAAGCTTGACAGCTGGAGGTACTAACAATAGCTGAGTTTTCTTTCATGTGGACAAGACGTGAGGTAGTTGGATATAGTTAGTGATGACAACGTGCTGCGCTCCACTCCCCGATGCTTTCTCGTGGACCCTCAGTAGTCGGGCAGGGTGCATTCATGTGTTTTGAGGGACTGACTTTGCAGGGATGCTTGAAGGGAGGGGGTGGGATTTTTTTTTTCAGTTGAATACTTTCAAAATCTTGTTTACTCTCGCTGGTTTCTCCAAATTACCAACCTTAGCTTTGAAATACAAGTTTTAAGTTCAAAATACATGCAGTGTTTTCCCCTGAAATGCACTTTAATGGCTACAGCCTGTTCATGTAAAGCTCATATTCACCTTCAACATGAAATTAAACGAAAGGGTTTCGAATCAGTGTCAGAAGTTAAGACGGATTCTTGATACACAGCTTGCAGATGTTGTTGTGCTTCGAAGACAGCAACCAGTGGCTGTTTACTTTATGCAGCATGTACAGTAGATGATGACCTTACCTGGGGCATAGGCATCTGCTGCATGGGGTTCATCATGTCCGGGGTCTCTTTACCCCAGTAGCATTTGACTATGTGGCCCTCTATTGAGGTTCCATTCACCGACACAATGGCATGGGCTGCTGACTCATGGGAGTTAAACCTAGACAAAAACAGAGGGAGAGACTAAGGACACGCCAAACCTCGTTTCAGATATTTACTCAGTGACAGTGATCACACCGCTGCTGGTTAGCAGACTGTGAGAAGAGGATGGACATTTAATAGAAAGACTACGTGGTCGTTCAAGAAACGTACAGAATCAAATCAATTCTACAATGCAAGCATCTAACAAGGCATTTGAATCAAATAGAAGGGCGCAGAATCAATGAAGTAATTGTTAAAATTAATCAAAAGATTCAAAATTACCACCAGAAGACATGGGAGAACCTGTATCTGGATAAAATCAATGTGGCTTTTATGATTAAAAATATGCCGTTTCAGTGGTTCTCAATCAAGGTCCTGAGTGTTTCAAGCGCTGCAGGTTCTCTTTCCTACCCTGCACTGAACTATTCTCTCTCTACACCGAAGGTGTCCTTGATTACATGGCTAGAATAAAAATCAGCAGGACCCCAGACTGCTGAGGACCGGGATCAAGAACTAGTACATCATACTTTGACCTTTGCTTGAAAGAGAAGAAAAGAAAAAAAAAAAAAATTCCACTCACCTCACAAATGAATAGCCTTTGTCTGGGAAAACTCTGATTTCCATGATTTGTCCAAAGGGAGAGAAGGTCTGTCTCATCAGTTGCTCTGAAACAAACAGAAAGAGACCATCAGACGTCTTTTTCTACGTGGGTTCGTGTGTCATGAAAAGACATTTGCTGCATCTGACATGTTGCATACTAACATCCTCAGTATGAATCTCTATGTGGCTGTTAAGTTCAATTCAAAAGGGGGTCACAATTTTGCTGATAACACCACAGGACTTTAGAATGACCTCTCTGAGAAGAATAAACTTATTTATTATTCATGACAAAATTTTAGCTAAGGCAGACATCACTTTTTGTATCTTTTCATTATAATCAACGATTCCTCTGAAGAGACAAGAATCCCTAATGAATTAATCCTGCTACCGAGTATCGTCTGTGTAGCCACAGCTTGATGTAGTTCATCTCCGTGCAGAGCTTCATTGTCATTTATAAACTCTTACACATACTAACAGATTGGGAGACGTATTCTTTCACTGAGATGAACACAGCCAGTGAAGTTCATTCTCAAACTGCCCTGTAACTCTTTTCACTCTCTGGATTCTAAATAGAGCCTTTCAGACAAGAAAAACACCAGTGAGCATGCTCTGGGTTGCTCTTTTGTTTTTTACATTGCTTTGTTAGTTTGACAAGCTGAGAAGGATAAAGAACAGAGGCTGCGTTCATTTTAATAAAGGAATATATCATCCATTGTAAGGAGAGTGCTCCGATCGATCGACCAATTGTTATCAGCCAATGTTTGTCCTAAATAATTTGACCGGTGGTCTCTATAAAGGCCAATCAGATGACGAAGTGGCAGGATCTGAAATTAACACCCGAACGGTGCCGAATGTGGGTAAATTTTCTGATTAGGAAGGCTATTCCCCACACTGGCAGATAAATGTTTGTATCAAAATACTCCACCACATTTTGGTATCATTTACTGCTGTGCTGCTTCAGTCCTCCGCTGCCTGTGTTCGAGTTTCACTCACACACACTTACTTCATGGTGCGTTCAGCTGCACCTCGTAAACTCCATTATCTATACTTGAATTGGGCACAAAGGTCGTATAACAGGAAAGTTCTTTTTTTCCCCCCTCTTATTTTAACTTTGTTGAAATTCATAGGGCTACATCTGTCATCACTTTCATGTTCATGCCAAAATCATAATATCCCACTCATTTCTTCATAATCAGATTTTAAAAACTGTGCATTAAAAAAATATCAAATTATCAGAGAATTCACTCATATTTTTGTACAAGTACCTTTGGTGATGATTTAGTTCTTTTGTACTTAGAGTCAATATACAATGTTTTCAAGAATAGTTAAACAAATAAATAATAATTATCAGCCCATTGCACTGGTACAGCTCTTTCCTGTGCTGTTAATAGTTTCAAGACATTTGAGTTCTATGGCAAAGCTGTGGCTACACATATTACACTTGTTAGGAGGATCAATGCATTGTTGGTTTTGGCATCAGTAAAAGAATGTTGTATAATGATAAACAGATAAAATACCAGCCTCACCCTTTAAAATAGTGCTCACTTTTAGTAATCTGCTCATTTTCAGTTTTATTCAACATGTCTCTTTTCTGTATTTACTTGATACTACCACCGTCAGTATCATTATCATACTGGTGGTGTTTCATTACCTGTCAGTCCTGTGCTCACTCCCCCACAATACACAGTGCAGTTACTGGGGCTGGACTGACTCACTACTTCATCAAAGGATAGGTGCTTGGAGTTATCTGCCAGGAGAACACAGAGATGTTACTGTTAAACATGAATCTACCGTCCTGTGTAAACAAGCAAAACATGCGCCGTTCGAGACAGAAAACGCACTTTCATAGGTGGTCTTTGGGGCGGGAGGCTTTCTTGTGGCCCAGTTAGTTCGAATCTGTCTGCCTCCTAACCACTGACCACCCATCTGCTGAATGGCGTTCTCTGCGTCCTGGAACATTGAGAAAATCTGGTTATTCCATCGAGCTGGAGTCTAATGACTTTAAATCTCAGATACACCCCTTCAGAATCACAGAACACAGCGAGGAGTGTGTGAAAATGACTGGAATGTCGTATGCAATTTCAAAGACTAAATGTTCAGTGTAATAATCAATATGATTTTTGGGGCATGTTCTATAATAATCAGAATGCTATAAGAACTCCTCCAAAAGCAGCAGAATTAACACGACTTTGCATTAAGAGGAATAATTTGGCGAGTCATCTGATCTCTGTACTGACCCATTTGTTGAAGAAAGACACAAAGCCATAGCCTTTAGATTTCCCTGTAGCCATATCTTTGACAACACGAGCATCTCTGTGGACAAACACACCAGCAGGAGGACGTTAAAAACATGCAGAACAACACAACAGCAGTAAAAGTGAAAACGAATAATGGTTTAGTTGTTTTCAAAAACTCTCACATATAAATCATATATATCACCTTTCTGTGACTGCACCTACCCAACATTTCTATGATTGTTTTCTTGATAGGCTTTACTAGTGTGAGGCAGAGTCGAGGAGTAACAATACTTCCCATTCATTTTGTTCTGTACTTGATTTAATCACCTCTGTCAAAAAAACCTGATACTTACGATATCCTGCCAAACGGGCCGAAGGCAGCTTTGACGTCTTCTGTAGTTATTTCTGGGCTGAGGTCTCCAACGAAGACATGAAAATGATCTATAGAGGGGGAGGGGAAAAAACAGTTTAGACATGCTGTGTTATTATACACAAACATTTATTGAAAGATTGTTACTTCCAGCCTAGAACTGCTGATTCTTATCAGTTTGTTAATGGGGGGGAAGGAGAAAACATCCTGGCAAAACCACATTCCAGACAAGTGAATGAAATGACTACATAAAACATGTGAGCATATACGCAGTGGAAATCTTTAACTCTGATCTTCAATCTCTCCGACTCGTCAACATTTCTGTACTGATGAAACAGACTTCTCCAGTAGGGTTGGGTTTAAACCGGTTGGATTTTTTGCTAACCAACAGAACCGGCATTTGTCACCATGAGACATTCAGGCAAATTAAAAGCAGCCAAACATCAGCAACCTGTGCTGATGCTAAATCCAACTTGTTATGAATTACTAATAACAAAGCAATATGACAACATGATCAAAGGTAGAATCAGTAGGATTTGTCAGTTGCTGTATGCAAAGGCACCAGAAAAAATAGTTGATTGTTGAGTCTCATTACCAGGGCAACAAATACCGATGTTTTTTGGTTGGTAAAGTGTTCGGAGCACAGCAATATAATGAGGAGAAAAAACAGAAGGTACAGGCAGAGAGTGGGGTCTCTGCAGATACAGGCTCTACCATACACTCCTGGTTTGTCATGGGTGACGATTGAGAGGGATTATTGTTATTTGAGTCTATGCATTGTTTTTCGGGAAAATCCTGCACAGTTTGCCTCCTCGGGTCAAAAATGTTGTATTCGGCATACTGAATCTAAAAACGCTGCATGCTAGAGACTCTTTTTTACCCTGAAGGATAATGCCGTTCCAATGAGGGATCTGGTGCAATCGTATCCCTTTCAGAAGCTTTATAATCCATTCTAAGGAGACTTTGTAAAACAAATCCATAATGATTTGGGGATTTTTATCTGTTATTGTTAAGCATGGTTGTTGTCCCTCCACTGCCAATTCCATGATTCCTTGGGTTGAGTCGGAGCCTGTGTTCCTTACTTGTAGACCAATCAGAGGCGTTTTTTCTGACTGAGCATGTGTGTGGCAGCTCTGATCTCAAACACACTGCACATTAATATTCCTGTCATTTCTTTATAGGTAACATTTTGATATTTTCCTCAAGTTGCACTAGGCTGCTAAAACTCTCAGTCATGGACATTATGTTCCACTCGAGAGTGGCTGAATCCCATGTGACAACTAACCCGTATAATCCAGCGTTTTGCTTAATATCAAACTGGTTTGAAAATTTTAACATCATCCCAATCCTATTTCCCAGTGCATGGGTTGCTATGTTGGTAAATAGCACTTGTACTTACTACTTGTGTCTTTTTTCTGGCTGGTTGGCGTCGTGGCCCAGTTGACTTTGACCTCCTGCAGAGAGGGGCAGAGAAAGAACAGGCCAGGTGGGGTATGTTTACATCATTGACAAGAAAACTTCTGGTACTCTCCACTACAACCGGTGTATGACTTAAAGGCTGCCTGAAATCTACTTAAAAGATGTCAAGAGGCTTTAAATTTAATGTAACATGGTGCCTTATCAGTCACTTCTATCCTGTGAATATGAAGTGACATAGTGCAAGAAAATTCATCCTGTATCAAATGTTAAGATGTAAACTTAACAGATAATAAACTGCGACAGAGTGTGGGAATTTTTTGGCAAAAAATCAAATAGCATAACATTTTGATATGAAGCGGGCATTAATGCAATGTTGAAGCATTATAGTGGGAGGCAGAAGCCAATAACAATAAATGCAGATATTATAACTGCCTAGTGTGGTTGCTCAGTTCAGTGCCACAGTCATTTCATTTTCCGGTTTATGTCCTTGCTCTGAATCCAGTTCCTCAACTTATTATTACACCATCCAGCAGAGCTTTAATATTCTTTTATAAGACCCCGTGGTCGTTTAAGTGTTGCAGATTAAAATGTTAGTGCTCTGTTGTTCTAGATAACCTGATCAGCTCCTCCCAGACTTTCTGTTTTGCCACCTTTCCAATGTAGCTTACATGGTCTTGGAGATTTTATTGACAGCACAGCCAGGGTGCAAATTTGACTTTTTTGTCCACCAGCCAAAGAACCAGTGAATGACAGCCGCTCAATATATCACCATTGTTTTTTGGCTGATGAGTGAAGCAAATCTAAGAGCCACTTGGATATTTTAGCATCATTTGGCTTGTGGCTGGTGCTAATTTTGGACCCTGAGTAGCAGCACTGGTTTGTTCAGTGGACCTCTGAATTATATTTCTGTGATTTATGTCTTCTTCTCAAACTATGCTTTGCTTGAAACATGACAAATGTGCTCCACACCTAACACTACAGCGTCATATATTGGAAGACCACCAGCTTTAAGATGTAACATATCCAATTTCACCAACAGAGGTGAATCTCAGTGGTATTGTCTAAAATGTTCAAGGCCTGATTCTAATCCTGGCTACAGCAGCTTCCCACTGTCATTTGGAGAACTTTATCTAATTAATGGACCATAAATGCAAGCAATCCACTAATTTTTGGTCTTCTCTCTCTCTCTTTTTTTTTAATTTTATTTTTAAAAAGGCACACAACCTAAATTCCCCAGACCCAAAGCCCACCCGTCCCCACTCACCCTGTAGACACGATAGCTTACCTTACCCATTATTTTCCTTCCATTCATGGCTGCCAATGAGGCAGCAGCATGCCTGTGGTCATAGAACTCCACAAAGCAGTACGGATCATTTCCAGCCGTCTGTCAATGGGAAAACAACACTGATATTAAGTCCACAGCACAGGTGAAAATTTAAGAGAAAACTTCACCCAAAAATGAAAATTCAGTCATTATCTACTCATCCTCTTGCCGATTTAAGGTCGAGTTTAGTTTTTTAGCCCACAAAACACTGCTGAAGTTTCATAGGAAAACAGCACTGCAGAATCTCCCAAACAATGGAAGTGAATAGTGACCAGTTTTCAAATGGGTAAAAACAGCAGGAAAAAAAAAGTATAAAATGCCTCAAAGCTACTCGTCTGGTGTAATCCAAGTCTCCTTAAGCCCCAACACGCCAAGTTGACTTGAAAGACATAATTTACACCATGTTTTTAGCCTACATCTTCACTGTAGAACCTTAGCTTGGAGCCATGTGTGTGTGCACACTGTCTGAACTGGGTGTGTGTGGTGTAATGGTGTGCAAACAGCATGTCAAGGCTTTACAAGATGTGGATTACACCAGACAAGCAGTACAGAGCCATTTTATGTTTTCTCTGTTTTAAAATTGGTCACGATTTACTTACATTATTTGGGAGATTCTGCAAGGCTGTTCTCCAGTGAAACTCCAGCAGTGTTTTGTGGACTAAAAAACTAAACATAGCCTTCAATAGGCATGAGGCTGAGTAGATAATGAGTGCATTTTTATTTTTGAGTGAACTATCCCTTTAATCACTGCAGATGACAAGAGCCACCTACTGTAGGTTGAGGGTGTCAGGCCTGAGATAACAGACTGGGAGAGGAGAAGCAACAGCAAGCACATGTATAGACTGAGACTTTAATAAGCAGCAGCACCACCACCTTTCAGGCCAGTGTGAAAGCCACTTCTAGTCAAACAATATATACCAGAGGGGATAACACTCACATCAACTATCATTTTACAGCTCTTGCAGGGTCCAATCTGTGTGAAGACCTGCAGAATGAGGGGCTCGGTGACATCCCTGGACAGATTCCCCACATACCTGCAAACAAGGAGAGAGATGGGGGAATTGAGTCTTTGTCAAACAGGAAGTAGCATGCAAACAAAGGCTAGTTAACCGGGCTAGCGACAACCCACAACAATTCCTCATATTTACATAAAAACAACAACGACAGTGGGCTAAATACTATAAGGAACAGCCTTAATTTTATTCAAACGACTCGAGTGCGGTCACCCCCTCACTGGAGCTGTCCCGGGCCATCTCTCCGAGCGTTGACGTGGCTTGTCTCCCAGCTAGCCAAAGATAACGCTAGCCGGTTCAAAAGGGCCTCATGCTAAATGGGTTGGCTAACGGTACCCTACAGTGAGGATATAGCTAACTCTTGCTTATTGACAATAAAATACGACTTTTTTTATGAATAAATCTATCACTCAATGAAACATGAGCATTTCAGAAGACATGGCTGGCTAGCTGCGTTTGCATCTTTAGCTAACGACAACTAGCATTAGCTAACATAGCCCTGCAGTTTCATTTTCAGGCGAGTTACGGTTCCGTCTATTTATACGACTATATCAAACACAACTTTAGGTTCATGTTGAGAATGATGAGAGTCTTATTACATTTAGAAACATTCATATAGTCGCAATGGAATGGAAACTCAACTAAATGCTATTTTGTGGCTAATTTACAATGTTTTGTAGTTTTTAATTGAAACAACAACGTGGAAACATTTCGGACGCGCTGTAGTTACACGGAGCCTTTCCACTCCAGGACATAGACAGGGCCGCTGTTACTCACAAGGTTCTGGGTTGATCGTCCTCCATCGTCAAGGTTTAGTGGTCGCGTCCTGAGAGCTCTTTAATCCAATGACATACAAATGGTTTGTGCTGAACTCGAGCGACCACGAACGTAAAGGCTTTTTTCCACTAATTAATGATAAATCGGTGGCCGATTCTGCTCTCACACTCACCGCAGACAGCCTCAGTCTGATGCAAACAATAGGAAGTTGAAGATGGCGGAGGAGCGGCGTCAGCAGCGTCAACCTGCGCGCTGAAATGAAGCCAAAATCAAGCGCTCTTTCTCCCACACAGAGATGTGCCTCCACATCTGTATGGCGAAAGCTGCACATGCAGCGACTTTTATAGTTTTGCACTGTGCAGAATAACATTTTCCCTTAACCTATTTGTGCTGATAGCTTTATCGACCAAAGTGAAAATCGTTAGAGGATATTACAGCTGGACACATATGGGAAATTAATATAACCCAGTCAGACACTAAATGGTTGTATGCAACGGAATGGACCATATTATTTGCTTTGGTTCTCAACTATTGGTAAATCTTCGTATTGCCATTTTCATGTTCAGTTATTGTTCTGAGAGCAAAATACGTGCGCCGCCCGGGAATCGAACCCGGGTCGCAAGAATGGGAATCTTGCATGATACCACTACACCAGCGGCGCCGTTGCAAAAGGTGTTGAGGGTCCTAGATTTATGAAGATAGCCGACTGCGAAGATGTAGTTATGTGTTACAACAGAAAAAGAGAAGCAACTGTAAAACGGTGGACAAAATCTATTACTGCAAGTATCAAACGATAATTTCAACACATAACCAGTAAAAGTAATATAATAAACCAGCAGTTTTAGCATATGTGGCAGAATGCATGCCCTACTGACTACCTATGACTCTTCTCAATCGTAGGTGGGCAGTATTACTGCGTCGACGCTGTCAAAAATAAGACGAAGAAGAAGAAGAGCGCAGCGTCGTCACTGCAGTCGAAGAAGAGTCGACGTTTGGAGGAAACATGGCTTCCCCTGCTGGATGTGAGCATTATGTGCGCAGCTGCTTATTGAAAGTGAGTTAACTTTTTGAAATACGTTGTTTATGTTTTGCCTTAGAGGCAGACTCGGGGTATATTGGTGTTGAATGTGTCACTCTAACCCTTCTGTAACGAGAGGTGCTGCTGTTTAGCTCTGGTATTGACCGCTCACAGCTAGCTAGTAACTTAATAAAGGCTAGCTGGTTAACCCAATCAAGTCAGTAATTCTATCGTTGTGACTTATTAGTAACTGTATTATATTTCTAATATTTTAGGTGTATAAGATTATGGAAATGGTGAGGGCCTTAAAGTTGAGTGAGTATTGGATTATCAGTTCAGTAGGCTTTATTGGCATGACATTTCACATGTGCTGCCAAAGCACATTTACAATAACAAAGACAACGAACAATAATAATGTAAATAGCAATAATTCATAAAACAGGAGATAATGAAATTGATACCTTATCTCTTATCCTAGCTTTCTGTTAAGCGAGTTTATCACTCACTCTGTCATTCATGTGTGGTATTGCTATGTGCTATTTACGTATGGAAAAGTAATTGAAACTTAATTTTACTTTTCTATGAACTTCCAGTTATATAGTAGACAGACAAAGATATGGTTGAGGCTACCCTAAGGTTCTAGTATAATCTGTGATACGAGAATGACTGACATACCCATCATGCACCTGTTCACGTATCGTGTTATCACATGTTTGTATGTACTGCAGGCACCTTGTTGTGGTAAACTGTATGTGTGTCGGCTGTGCCACGATGCAGAAGAGAACCACCAGATGGATCGATTCAAAGTCAGAGAGGTGCAGTGCTCTGAGTGTCAGACAGTGCAGCAGGTAAGTGAGAAACACTTTTGGTCTTTATGTTGTGTATGTGGTTAGGTCATATCAAGAACAAAATAACTGTCTAAATGTAAAATATCACTCTTTTAGGCACAGCAGACTTGCCAGCAGTGCCATGTGCAGTTTGGGGAGTATTACTGTGACATTTGCCACTTGTTCGACAAGGATAAAAAGCAGTACCACTGTCAGGACTGTGGAATATGCAGGTGAGCAAAAGTAGAGTTAAATATCTTAAATATCATTTTTTTCAAATATAGCTTGTTACTAATCTTGTTACATTGGATATCAGTTATCATTGTATTTGCATGATTTGTTGCTGTATGTGAATGAGCCTGCAAGTATTCTATCCATTCTGGATTTTTTTTTTACAGCTCCTTTTCAGGATATAAACAAAATCTTCAAAACAGTAAATGTTACAAATTTAGCAAGTTGATTTGCCCTTTAACATTGCCTGTTCTGGATTTAAGTAATTTGGGATCAGTATGACACATAGATTCTCATTGCCTTTGTCTGCCAGCCTTACCCTGCTCATAACTAAAATGAAATCAGATTTTCAGGTTTTGTTTTGAATGTGTATAACTGTAGGACTTTTCACATCCCAGGTGATAAAGAAAGGAAAAATTGGAGGAAAAAAATGACAGTCAGACAAAGTAAAAGTATGCATCCTGCTCATAATTCAGTTATAAATTCCCAGCACACCTTGTAACATCTCTCCTGCCTGCTCTTACAAAAAAAACTCTTATCTGATTGTCATGTGTGTCAATGACACTATGTTTTGACTCTCACAGGATCGGGCCCAGGGAGAAGTATTTCCACTGTGAGAAGTGCAATCTGTGTTTAGCCCAGGATCTGCGGGGAAACCACAAGGTGATTATGACTCTGCACCTGTTTCTCACACACAGACACACACACATATCGTATGTACTGTGTTTGAAATTGCTGTCATTTACATTTTTTTTTTTTTTATGTTTCAGTGTGTTGAAAATGTGTCAAGGCAGAACTGCCCTGTGTGTATGGAGGTAATAAAACATTTAACACATTAGGGGGGGACAGATGTTGAATTTTAATGCGATCATTTACTTTTTCTACAATATGATGGTTTTCTTTTGCATTTACAGGACATTCACACATCCAGAATTGGAGCCCACGTTCTTCCGTGCGGCCATCTTCTACACAAGTATGACTCATTATTCTCTGAATTCTAGTAGCTCAGTGTTGTGCGATGGAATTGTGTCCCTACTTGAATTACACTGCAGGAAAAACACATTAATCTAGGACATTGGTTCCCAGCCTGGGGTCTGGTCCTGCCTTAGGGGAGGGGGGGGCGCCAGAAATCACAGGGGGTCCCCAAGAGTTTTTCTGCTCTGAGGTCCTCAGTCAGATTTGCACACGTCAACTAAAATCACAGTTTCAGGGTGCGTACAACTTTTCCAAAGCCAAATCCAAGCACTTTTCAGGGATTTTCAAAGTGCATTTTCAAGCTTTTCCAGCACCTTACAGCTGCGGTAAATCACATATTTATACACAAAATGATGATTTCACCTTTTTATCACATTGAATCAGATGTTACTGTGCTATTATCAACCACAGTTATGTTTTGTGATAGAATTCTATGGGTGACAAATTAAAGGAAAACATGACAAAGCTTCATGTGTCAAAATGTGTCACTTGTCTGTACGTAGACTTGACTTCCTTTTAGGGTTGCGGATTTTTTGCATTTTTTTTTAACTGATGGTTGAAAATGCTTAGAACTGATTAATCTATTTATCTTAAATAATTAATCAAATAGGTTTTTTTTTCTCATTTTTTAATGATTATTTTGGACAGTAAAGCTTTGGAATGAATCACTTATTCTTTTGGCGACTGTGCGAGTGTTTTTGGGCTCGGAGGGCTCAGCTTTCCTTAGATACAAGTATTTGGGGCTCCAAGGAAAAAAGGTTGGGAACCACTGATCTAGGACATCGGCCTGACAGATTTCTACACAGACTGATTACTCTACATACGGTGCTTTAAAACCACTTATATTGCATTATTTGCAAAATAAACACAGAAATATTATATAATTACAAAGATGAAGAGAATTGAAAATATTAAAATATTGTTGATGAGCTAGACTAATAAATCAGAATGTCATATTTTCCAACCCTTCATTATTCTTAGCTCAAGAGCTATTATTAAATGTAACAATGAATAACTTGTTCACATTCTCTGCAGGACCTGCTTTGATGACATGGTCAGAACGGGGTAAGTCCTGTTTTTATTTTTTCCTGGTATTTGTTTAGTTGATCAAAATACTTTTTCTTTTATTTATTTATTGAACCATCCAAAGTTTGACTGGCACTGACACCAACACAGAGGTTGTTTCCACCTCTGAACATTTGATTTTCATTAAATTCAGACACACTGGTGCTGCGAGGAAAAGCACACACACACACAAATAAAAGCCCCAAAAAGATCAGGAAGTTGCATTGCTGCGTCTTATATCACTACAAAAATTGCGACAGGCAAATTGAGAAGACAGGCCAGAGAAAACAACAAAAAGTTGCCTGTGTGGGATCATCTCCAGCTGAAACAAAACAAAAACTCTAGTAACTAGTTAAGAATGTAAATCAATAATGGTGACTAGTTATGCTCAAGAAAATGACCACAAAGAATCAGATGCCGTGGTCAATTTTTGAAAGCCCGAGCTTCATTCATGTTGTTGGTGGTGTTATTTTCTCTTTTGTATTTTTACTGTCACTCTCTAATAAAGTATTTCTTACCTGATTACTTGAATAATCAGTTGAAAACTTGACATTAATTGATATCTGCAGCTTTAAATCTGATTTCTGAACTGCTGCATGATATACATGATTTTACAGTAGCCAGGTTACTGCAGTGGATGTAAACATGTTCTCTGATGATTACCATGTAACCTGATTTCTCTGGGTAATCTGGTTATTTAAGTGCACAAAGAATTACTGAGCAATGCCATCCAATAAATCTAAGTTTCCTCATTTGTTTTAGGGCATATCGCTGCCCTCTGTGTATGCACTCTGTCTGGAACATGGAGGACCACTGGGAACAAATAGACAAAGAGATTGCACAGTCACCGATGCCCACTGAATACCAGGGTGCTACTGTCAAGGTAAGACCTCAGTAATACAATAAATTGCACGTGTAGTATCTTCATTTACTTAAAAGTAGGGGACACACAATTCTTGCATTTCATTCAATCCAATTTGTAGGATCTTTGAGACTGTTAATGAGTAATCACCCAATTGGTTATCTTTAAATGTGAACCATTTGTTTTTCCTCACTGCAGATTATATGTAACGACTGCCAAGCCCACTGCACGGTGCCTTTCCACGTGCTGGGGATGAAGTGCAGCGGCTGTGGCTCCTACAACACAGCACAGGACGGAGGACTTATCCAGCAGCCTCAGCAGGAGCAGGAACAGCAGCGGCAGCAGCAGCAGCAGCAGCAGCAGCAGCAGCAGGAGGGAGGGGATGAGGAAGAGGAGGAGGAGGAGGAGGAGGAAGCCGAGCAGGACACTGAGAATGAGGCGGAAACAGACACAGAGTCAGAGCAGCAAGATCAACCTCAGTCACCCACGCCGCAGTAGAATGACAGGCAAACACAGTGGGTGACATTTATACTTTAGACATCAGGCTGGTGCACTTATTTGTAGTAACTTACACTGAGTGTAACAGTAGATTGAGCCAGTTGACCAGATTGTACGAATCACAAAAAAAAAAGAAAAAAAAGAAAAGAAATCCATTTACTTTCTGTACCTCTTTTTCTGCGTCAGGGCTGGAACCTGTCCCAGCATGCACTGGGTGAGACAAAGGGAACACCCTGGACAGGTTTTCCGTCTATCACGGGACTAAAGGGCCATCCAAAACCAAGAGCAATAACTATAAAGATATTCTTTTAAAAATTGTTCTAACTCAAGCAGATGGTAGAGTCCACACCACAGCAATAATTACGATTTGATGATTGATTAAAGAAAATACTGACAGCCAATCAAAATCCTTAAAATACTTTGGTATACAACTTACTTATTAAATGCTTACATAGTGTAATATTAGGCACTTTGAAAGATGTTGTTTTACCCAAGACATACTCGGTGTTCATTTGGTCCTCACTGATGTCTTCCGTGATGATCACCAGGATAACATCATACTGACATTGACTCATACAAAAGCAGCAACAGGCTACGGTTTGGTGCCATCTTTTACAAAACCTCATTGTTAAAGTTATAGTTCTTGGTGTGGATTGCCCTGAAGACATGTCCACACACACATTCACTCCAACAGGCGGTTTAGAGTCACAGTCCATTTAAAGGTGTCACTGGGCGGTGACAGTTTAACCATTAAGCCACCGTGTGGTACTATGAAAAAAACAAAAAACAAAACATGGACACGTTAATTACTTCAAGTGAGGAAGTGCTGGTGGAGTTTGTATGGTATTAGACCAACTGTGATCATTTTCTGTTAAGTTCAGGGACTTTGCCATATATCCTATTTAAATTCTCTCAGTAAGACCTTGTGTGAACAAAGGTGTGTCAGCTTACATATACGGTACTGTATCTGCCCGTGTGACTGTACTTAACGGTTTTGGACATGTGTCAGACACTAATAGATATTAAAACTAGTCTCAGGCAGAAGTCAACATGATTAACAAAGTAGTAAATAACTGACATTAACTGACATGTTGGCAGCATGGCAAAAGGAAATGTGCAAACCAGGTGCATAGGTTTGTAGAAGAGTCAGGATTAGTAAAAGTGGAATCCTGCACATGCGGCAATAAAAATGGATTGACGACTCATACAGATATTTTGAGAGATTCAAAGGGCATTTTTGCAGGAAAATAAAATCCATATTTTTCCATATTTTAATTACCCAGCATGGATGCCACTCTTGGTCTTTTTTTTAAATTAATAATTGAGGCTGCAAGTGATGAAATTCGTAAAATATTCATTCAATATCAGATAATTTAAAGACACAAGCTGTCATCCAAATATAAACAAAAGGATTTCCCCATCAACAAAATTCAAAAGCATTTGTAACCTGCTGTCACTCCTAAAATGACTGACAGGTCTTTTAAACCTGTCAGGTTAGTTAATTGTTTACATTAGTATTATTAAAAAAAGAAGAAGAATAATAAGCTAAGAAATACTTTATAATACTTAGTTATATTTCATTGTATTATTTTAGCATAATTTAAGGACATGAAGTCAAACAGTTCAGTTATGAATGTATTTGTTATGGTACAAAAATCCTGATTTGGCCTTTTTACCTGCTCATTTTCTAAAGCCAGCCAGAAGGATTAAATGTGGCTTTGGAAATACGGTATTTTCTGATAAACTGATGTGACATAATTTCAGCAATACATGCACCTTTCCAAGTATTTCCTTCTCATACATTCGTTCAGTTTTATGATTTCTTGTATGGCTGCTGTGACAAAAGACCCTTGTTTCTGGTACCATTTACATATTGTGTCTTTGTTACTTGCAGGTGGCAAGTTTGGTTACCTTTACAATGATAGTCATACAAACTCCCAATAAACAACATAAATTTATTAAACATAATTGTATTGTGTTGCCTCCTGAACAAATCATTAGAATTAAAGGCCGTCTTGCAGTAGGATCACACCAGCCAACCAGCCGGTAGCTGTTAAATTTTGCTACTTTTTGTTACTTTCTTTTCTCTTTTAAATGGTTATTTTTTCAGTTTTCTTGCTGAAATGCGCATCACCTATGACAGAAATACACTAGTAGATAGGGGTGTGTATCTCACTGACTGAGACGATTCGATTCATATCTCCATACGTGTTCAACGATACGATATATCTTCGAAATTTTTAAATGGCCACTGATTTGGTTTCGATTCAATTCAGCTCTGTCACGATATGATAAGATATGATGCTATACAAGACAATGCATTGTGTGAATCTTTACATTTTGATTCAATTAATGTTGCATTTTTAGAGTGCTATTAGTTGCATAAAGAAATCCTGATAGTTTTACTAAAAATAGTGACAGTAGAGACAGAGAGAAGGAGACAATACAGTGGTGTTAACATGTAATTATGAGTCTCATGTAAATGAGATACTGTAGCCTAAATGAGAATCAGTGAACAAACTTTAAAACTGTTTTAAAATATTAGTATTTTTGCAATAAGATGATATTCTGCTCTGCTTCATATGAAGAGTTCTGTGGTTTTGATCAGTGTGTTTGAACAGTGATGCTCCGTGTTACCTGCTCTCACAGTGACATGACGTCTTTGTGGGTCAGACTCGTGGTTCTGTTCTCTGCTGTCAGACACGTTTTGCATAAATGATTTGCAGCAGTGTTTCTCATCTTTCTTATAAAACCCAAAACTTATGCTACACTTATGCTTTATGAAAGTTTGGTGATGCGGCGCGGTACAGTGTCACTTCTGTCGCTGTTTTCATTGTGGTCTGTTTTGAGTAAATGAAGAGGAGAGACAGGAGAGGGAGGAGCGAGCGCTTGTTTTGTGCGAGTGTAGCAGCAGGCGTCCAGCGAGAGCGGTGCAGGCAGAGGCAGGAGGAGAAAGGAAATGGAGGAAAGTTACAGCGGCAGCTCCTTAATGCCAAAAATGAAACGTGCGCGTCCTAATGAGATGTATCGATTCGCTAGTGCTGCATCGATTTGTTTCCGATTCATGTTCAGCTTTTTACCGATACTAGGCCGTCTGAACCGATGCCCTCATATCTTACACATTAAAGTCCGATGCATTGGATGCATGAGTGAATCGTTACACCCCTACTAGTAGGCATTGGAAAACAAAGTTTGGGGTTTGGATTAGAGAGCCACAGACCTTGAGATGATCAACAATGCACGTGGCATTTTGAACATGCAGTCAGATTAGCTGGATGCACTGCAGCAGACCAGCCCAGGAGGAGTGGAAGAGAGTGGAGACAAGAGCCGTGCTACAGCTGGGACTTAAGGCTGCTCCTGGATAATGTTCGGGCAGGAAAATGAAACGGACAAAATGGGACTCAGGCTGGCTGAGCAACGGGAAATCATAGACTGTTATGTACACATAGAGAGCCCTTCACCAGACAGACCTAACACCACTTCTGTGTTAGTTCTAGAGCTACAATGATTGATCGACTATTGAGTTAATTGTCAATTATTTTGACAATCAATTAACTGTTCTGAGTCATTTTTAAAATTTAAATTCTCTGCCTTGCTTCTTAAATGTGAAGATGTTATGGTTTCTTTACTCCTCTGTGGCTGTACACTGAATCTCTTTGGGTCGTAGACAAAACAAGACATTTGAGGACGTCATCTTGGGCTGAGGAATGATCAACATTTTTCAACATCTGACACTTTATGGACTAAATAACTAATTGATTGAGAAAATGATCAACAGATTAATCCATAATAAAGTTGCAATCTTAGGTAGTTCCCACGATAGTTGGTGTCTCCAGGACCACATTTTGTCACGATGACACAGACTCACAAGGTGAAAACAATACTAGGTACACACTGTCATGGTTGGTAGTTAGAGATTAGAACATTTATTCACATAACATTTTTTATTTCAGCTGCTCATACGAATACATCTGAGGTGTTGTCAGCCGTGGTCTTGATTCTACAAATCAGCAGCACTTAAGTTTTACTGTTAGAAGAGTTCAAACATTTCCATTGTATCTATATAGCAGTCATGTACACCATTCTAATAAAATTACCACTGACGAAGGAAATGTAAAATAAAAGTACAAGTGTAGTCTGGATATTTAGACTTGACATTACAATGATCAAGTATCAAGAAAATACATATGCATGTACGGTAACATAGACCGAACTGTTAAACGAGTCACATGCTGTCTCCTCTGGGTGGTTTAGGCTCAGGCTTTTGGGTCGTGAACTGGAAAGTGAAACAAACAGGAACACCAGTCATGGCGGTTCCGATTGGGATCGGCAGGGGTGAGGCTTTGGAGGATGGGAAAGGAAAGGGTGGAGTGGCACCCTTGGAGAATACTTGGTATGTGGCGGCAGTGGTGGCGGCGACTTGTGGCTGATTCGGGGCATCAGTACCTATGATTAAACCGGTTTCTGGGAACACAGGCTGCGGTGAGACCTCTGGGTCTGGTAGAACGTGCTCAATGCCGGCGTTTATCGGGTCGTGTGCTGGATCCGACTCGGGCATATCCTGAGAAACGTCTACGCCCAAGGCGGTTTGTGAAGGGTCGTCTGGCAGGAGTAAAGCATCCGTGTCAGTGGAGGTTTGTGGGTCCTCCGGGTCCGGCAGGGCTGTAGCATTGAGCATGACCAGAGAAGGCTCTGTAGAGAGAGGTGGAACTGCGGTGCCCGTGGGTTCGGTCTCCTCCATGGCGTCAGGCGTCTCTGTCTCTGTAGACTCTGGCAGCTGGGGTTCCTGTGAAGGCCCAACATGGGTAGCGGCCTCCTCTGATGAATTTACCTCAGCGGACTCCGATTCCTTGGATGAATCCTCGGCTTCACTCACCTGTTTTCACAGTAAAGAAACATTAACGTTTGTCACAAGTCCTCTCAGATTGCTTTATAATAGTCAGAACAGAAGAGCTACTCACTGGTTTGGACAACGCCACAGTCACCAGGAACACAACACACAGTGTGATCTTCAGAACTGCCATCGCTGTCTCACCTGTACGTCCTGAAACAAATGAACACAAACACTATATTGGTAAATGGGTGGAATGTGATCTGGGAATCTACTCCAGCAAATTTCAGAGAGGAATA
>JAJHUR010137169.1:0-23371 GCA_027495735.1 Lutjanus campechanus | reverse complement strand
CTACTCATCCCATAAACCATAGCAAATGATAGCACTCATTCTTAAATTTAACTTTCGTCATTATCATAGTGCTTATATAGTTAATAACCATGCTGTAATATTGACATTTGTGTGTGTATATAAATTATATTCATTGTGGCAAATCAACATTATTAGCACGACTCATGTTAGCTAGCTAGCTAGCCTGCTAGCAGAACTACCTGTTCACAGGTAAACATTTCCTTGGTAACATGGAGCTCTGCCAATCAGAGACAGAGCTGTTACACTTTAGGTTTGTGGGTAGTGTAGTACGTCTCCGTGACATGGCAAATAAAGTGTATTTTTCTTAAAATAAGGTTGATATAAAGAAGTGTTGCTTCTAAAGTAGCATATACCATCATGATAAGTCTACCGTGGATGGTTATTACATTATGGTTAATAATTTAGAGGGATTTTCACTTGTGGAGCCTCACTATTGAGCTCTGTTAGAGTGGAACAGTCAGATGACTGAAGATATATTATTACAACACTGCCGTAAACCTTTGCGTATAAAATATTAATTAATAATTGCACTACTGTGTTTCTGAGAATCGCTTCAGTCTCAACACATAATATCGTGACACTCAAGTATAACAATATTTTGTTATATCGCACACCATCGTATGCATAAAATCTGAGTTTTAAAAATTTCCCAGTGAGCATTGAAAAAACATTTAACTATGGTCACTGGTGAAAAGACGTTCAAAATTGGTTCAAAAGTGAAAAAGTTCAAAAGTTTTTTCAACGATTGTTCAATGAACATTCACATTTAGACCACATTTCATTGGGATTTGCAAAAATGTTTTTTTTTTATCCTCTACAATGTGTAAATGAAAGCCTGATTAGAAAAAATATGTTGAAAATTCTCACTTGAACGCCAGAAAATGGAGCATGAAAAATTGTCCAGACAGCACAGCAGCACTGCTTGTGATTTCTCACTTTGGACATTGTGTTTAAATTACGTCTTTGTGTGGACAACTTTTGATTAAACGCTGATGTTGTAACTGCATTTCAGCTTGAAAAGAGGTCGTTAGACGTTCAAATATCAGTCAGTTTTCAACTAGAAATTACCGTTGAAATCCTGGTCGGTGCTCACTGCCGTTACTTTTTACGCTGTCAGAAGAGTATAAATAGATAACAACACAACTATCTACACACAAATTGAACCACTGCCACAGATCTTTGCATGTATCACAGTATCATGATACAGTATTTTGAGAATTGGTTCAGTATCACAAAACATAATATCATAATATGTTTTCTTACACCCCTATACTAGACTGAGCGCCCAAGGAGCCAGCGGCATTATGGGATGTAGCAGGACTGTGCAGTGACCCCGCTCATTGGAAGGAAACACTCTGTGTACAGGAGCAGGAACAGGCAGACTAGCCTAAACACACACACATCCTTGTATACACACACACAGACATCCCAGCAGCCATGCCTGTGTTCAGTGGCCTGCTGAAGGTGCGAGTGTGTGAGGCAGTGGACCTGAAGCCCACCCCCTGGGCCCTGCGCCACGCCGTGGGCAAGAGCGGCTCCTTCCTGCTGGACCCCTACCTGGCCCTCAATCTGGACCAGACCCGGCTCGGACAGACCGCCACCAGGACCAAGACCAACAGCCCCGCCTGGCACCAGGAGTTCTGCACCGAGGTCCGCGAGGGACGGAGCCTGGAGCTGTCCGTTTTCCACGACGCGCCCATCGGATATGATGACTTTGTGGCCAACTGCACCATCCAGCTGGAGGACCTGCTGCAGAACGGAACCAGACACTACGAAGACTGGGTAGGTGTTGGACGTGTGACTGTCTCAGTGTGTCTCATTTACCCATAGATCACTGGGGCATGTTTGAAGACAGTTAGGCACTGAACAAAGGCTGTTTTGCTTAGCAGTCCCTCCAGGAGATTAACGCAAATTTAACCAATGAGTTCTACATGTCCTTGCAATTTTGTCCAATCACTGCAACTTTTCCACAAATTAGACCAATCACTGTAGCTTCCACCAATTGAAAACAGTCCTCCGCACAAATGTTAGACTGTGGATGTACGTCTCAATGAACTGATTCAGTGTTTTATACTTTACTTTTTTTGTATTTTAATTTTCTTATTTTGTCACGGGTGCTTTAAACACAAGGTTTGTCATTATTTTTGACATTTATCAATGTGCACTTTTATATTTTAGGATTTTGTGCTTGCTGTTGTGAATTTGAGCTGTTTTTTTAATAATAGCCCCCAGGTGCACTTCTTCATTTACAAAAAAAGCGTATTTTGTTAGAATTTTTGTAATCCTGGACCCTTCTGGCAAGCTTACTTAGAGCACTCAGAACAGAGAGCGTTATTTTTTTTTTCTGTCTTCGGAACAAGTCGCCCTTGATTTTTAATGAGTTGTACAAATTTTCATTGCGAGAAACGCCTCAAAAATTTTGAGGTTTGAAGTTTTTAGAAAAGCTGCTGTGAAATCAGCCATTCTAGGCCCCAACAGTTCCAAAAAAAAGAAAATGAAATCCTGGAGGGAGGGACGTAGGGTTATAGATACCAATCTTTTTTTCCCAGGAGAGCAAAGTCATGACCTGATTGTCTAATCCTTACCTCGTTGGTTGGGTTGCTCAGGTTTAAGAGTAATTGGTTAGCGTTGGGGAAACAATGTCAGGGTAAACCAATCAGAGGTGGGTCATGACTTTGCCCTCCTGGGGGAAAAATGTGGTCACAGTTAAGTTTCTAATGAAAGTCTTTTTCAAGATCAAGTGACCTTTTATTTACAAGATGCACCTGTGAGCACAGACAAAGGCTTAGATTGAGAAAAAAGCCTTCAGTTCATTAAATTTAGTAGCAAAAACAAGTGCTGAGCGTAGATAAATTTTGCTCGTGCAGGTGACGTGTAATTTGATAACAGACCACAAGCCCTAAAACAAACAGACTGTCTAGTTTCAGAAAAATACAACCCTACTATTGCATTGTTGGCATAGCTTATGTGATGTGGTGCATGCTGGTCCTGTGGTTACTGCTCAGTGTACAGTGGAACGGTCCAACAGTATGTCTTTGCCCATTGTCCCCTGACCACGATATGCATACATTTTGTTGAGTGCTCAGACAAAAGTTGTTTTTAGCTTATTCATCCAGGGAAGAACCTAATTGTTTCATTTTCTGCTTTACAAAAATCATACATATATACACACACTTTCATTCCTGAGAGCTTCCCAGAGCAGCTGCATGCGCGGTCAGTCATTTGACTTCTCCTCTTGTGGTGCAGATTCTGAGCCCTCAATTAGGGTTACTCTGATACAGATACCAGTAATGGGCAATGCCTCAGATAGTGCCTAATATAGCTGAGCGATTAAGCTAAATATTATTGAAATGGCAATACAGCCAAATCAGGTTTAATATCCAAATTGTAGGAGCTGCAATTTTGGGGTAATGAAGCATTGTGGTGCTGCAGAGATGTCTACAAATGCCTACAAATCATATTCCCCATCCCTATCATATTTTTTGTGTGTAAAAATGAAATGTAAAAATTATTATTCCCTCTAAAATCATGGCTCATATTGCAATCACAATATGTGTCAAAAATAATTGAAATATGATTATTTTTTGCGTGTCATTCAGCCCCACTGCCTAAAATGTGGGGTTGGTTACACAAGGCTATGCACCGATCTGATACCGCTTGATTTATTTGCCCCAAAACGGGACCCTGCTGCTTCCCAACAGCGTCCCGAACTACAGATTATTCTGTCCTGAGCCAGGCAGTACAATAATGACAGCAATCATATCCAGGTTCATTCAAGTTCATCTATTGGATACTGGGAAGTGAGAAATGGTGTCGGAACATCTCTACCCTCCATTCAGGGCACCTACTGCTGAATACCGATCTGATACCATTGTTCTGTTTTTCCCTAATTTAACATATGAACAACACAGACGATATTATTCAGAATGAGTGTAACTTATGGCAAGAGCGGTGAAATGAAACTAGAGGTGAAGGTGGCGTTTTCAATTTTTGTTTTTCTCCCCATTTTAATATCAGTCCAACAGCTCCTTCAATGCATGGATGAATAAAACAATACGATTCTGAATTAGTGCAACTTGTAGCAGGATCAGTGAATTGAAACTTGTATTTAATGTCACTTCTGACACTTCTGATTGATAACCAGGCCACCTAATAAGGTCAGGATAGGGGCTGATAACAATCTGGTGTTTCTCACTCATGGGCACCTCTCTCATTGTTGTTGTTTATATATTTTCTCAGTTGTTTGTTTGGGCCCTTCCAGACACAAACATGCTTAAATCCAAGATATTCCCTTCAAATGTCAAACTTTTGCGTTTGTGCATTTTGCACAGTATTTGTCGGATATCTGATGAATCTTGGAGTGACGTAAGCTGCATTCAGAGAAAGTCCCGGCTGTCATCATCATCATCATCGCCACCATCTTCTTTCACTTTCTTTGGCAGCGCAGCAGCAGCACGTTAGTTAACTGTGAATTCAGCTGCACATGTCTGTTGTCAAACTGTGTGTGTCTCTGTGCTGAGACGTTGGCGAGTTATCCAGTCAGGTCCAGTCTGTTATTGGTCATGAAGTCCCCTTTTTCTTCCGCAGAGCTGTTTTGGTTTTGCCGTACTTTTATTGTGCAGCTTTCCCTCCTCTATTTGTGATGCGGGAGCTGTTTGGACTTGCATTAGATCTGATTTGGGCATCTCAGGTCCGGCCTGTAGTCGTCCTTGCTCAATTCCTCACATTCCTCCTCCTGCTGCCTCTTTGGACTTGAAGAAACATGATGTGTTTTTCCCACTGTAGAGTCACATTTATAAAACAAACACAACAATGCAGATATTGTGAGACTCCACCACAACCTGGTTTAATGTCTTGAAGATAAACATACTGCAGCTCGGCAGTGGGAAAGAAACTGAAGTTCCTTTGATTGGTTACGGTTTCTCGTCATGTAATTTCATTTGCGTTGGGACTGTGATGTTGGCCTGCCACATGTAGATCTGTATGTACCGGGGGAATAAAGAGCTATTTGTTCTGGGTCTGCAGGTTTTGTCTCCAGTTTTAACATGTGATCATGTTCCACTTCTACACTTTGTTTTATCGCTTTAGATGAAATCCCCATGAAGGTGATCCCAGCACGGGCATTCTGGGAGCTGAGGACGTGCAATTTAGACAAAAATATGTCATTTTGCTTTTAGCCAATTACCTACAGATTACGTGTACTTAACATTACTGCAGGCCACTTTCCAAAGCATATTGTGAGTTATTCCAATAGTTTTCTACCTTTCAGACAGCCATTAGTTTCAGTTTATGCTAGCACACAATGAAAATTCAACTGTCAGAGACTTTAAACCTCATGTTATTAGAGTGAATGTTTAGTTGCATTCATGTTAAATAAATACAACTTATTACTACTACATAATTACTAATTATTATTATTTATTTTGTCAGCTTTTTATAGCATGGTAATGCTGTTCTGAAGAGACTGTCGTAGAGTTGCAATGATTAATTGATGAATTGATTAGCCATTTGAAAGAAAATTAGCTATTCTGATAGTTGATTAATTGTTTCAGTCATTTTTTCAAGCAAAAAATGTGTAATATTTGCCATTTCCAGCTTCTTAAATGTGAGGGTTTGCTGCTTTTCTTTGTCAATTATGATGTGATATGATATGTCTTTTGGTTTCGGAGTGTTGGTTGGATAAAAGAAGCACTTTTGGGTCTAGGATGAACATTTTTCACATTATTTGACATTTTATGGACACTGGTTTGTCTTGTGTCGGGAACCACTGCCTTAAACCATCACAGAGTGTTCAGTTGCACTTATTACAGCATTATTACTATTTATTTAGTCTAAATGGCATTTTTTTGAGCACGATAATGCTGTTTTTGAAATCTCTTTAATGCCAGAGTTTTTAATACAGGCCCTGCTCTCAGCTGGATTAACATATGACCATGACGTAATGTAAAAAGGAGGCAACAACATGTTCATTGTGGTGAATCTCAAAAGTCTAAGGAGGCTTATTTTCATACTGCAGTACTATGAAAATGTTATAAAAATCTTTATTAAACTAGCCATGGTTTGTAGTTAGTGGACTGTATGGTTCGTTATGAGCGGGATAATTGATGAATAGTTATGTAATCTTATGCTATATCAGTGTACACTGGCATATAAATAGAAACACACTCACACAGACACACGCAGACACACACTTCTCGTCCCTCAGCCATCCACAGTAAGGTCAGAGCATATGGATCACTCTGTTGATTGACCACATCCCATTGATCAGCCAGCCGGCTCATCAATACATCTGCCTCACAGCGACACAGTCCCCCCCTTCTCCGTCCTCCTCCCTTCATTGCTCCCTGACTCACCCCTCCTGCCTCCCGTGTCTCCCTCGTCCTCCCCCTCTCCAGCAGAGCGGCTCTCTTCTCATCTTCCTCGCACTCCTCTTGTTTACCCATCATCCTCCTCTTCCTGCCCGGCTTGTGTACCTTATGCTCCTCTTGCATCTGCTTCCTCCCGATGCTCCTGCTTTCGTTTACTCGTATTCAGTCCCCAGTGTGGAGGGAAGTTCAGACTCAACGAGGAAACGGTCAGAAGTGTAACACAATCGTTAATATGTTGTCTGAGTCGGATCAATCAAGTTTTTCTCATATTTTCCACATTTGTGTGACACAGCCGCCCAGTGTCTCCCTCGTAGGATGCTTTAACTATGTAGAACATTCATGGACTGCTATTACTGTAATATGCTGCATGAATATGAACATATCATGTATTTATTGGAAAATTAAACTTGTCTTTTCAGTCAGTGGAATGATCTGTCATATAAATAATCCAGATAAAACAACAATGCAAATGAAACCTTAAAAATATGTTGATTCCAAGGGGAGCTAATTCTAATTAACTAACAATTGCTTTCATGATTAATCTAATTAATCACATTTCTTGTGATGTATGTGATGTAAGTCCAGGGTGATGTCTTTAATTGCTTATTTTTGTTCAACCAATAACCAGCCTTGGATCTGGTCAGGCCAATCACAAACATTTATTTAATATGGAGTGAGTTCAACTGTTCAACTGTTTAACCACCTCACAAAAAGTTTACCTCTGTAATACTTAATGCCGTGCTGACGATATTCTCGTCCGACTTGGAGTTGGCGGATAGGGGCAAACATTTTTTCAGAGCCCTCCTTGAAGAAGTGAGCTCTGGATTCCTTTTAATTGCCGTTGATACTGACACTTATTCGCTTGTTTTTCTTCCTCTTTCTATCTTATATAAAATGGTAAATCCTGTTTGACTTTTTGAAAGTACAATGGTAAACTTTTCACAAGCTCATATGGATTTTTCATCACCTTTCGTCAAAGTCAGTCCTAGATAAACCGCTTACCGATGGTAACCTCCACCATGGAAATCTAAAATGAACTGCGAGTTTCAAGACTAATTCCCGTTTGCGAATTTAGTCTGTCAACACCAGGCTAGTAAATCCTTACATTTGAGAAGCTGGAAAAAAACTGCTTTGATATTCTTTACTTGATAAATGACTAATATAAATTCTATACAGCTTTATTGGTCATCAAAACTTTTGTTGAATTGCAGATTGATCTACTTGTTTCACATCAGATAATAAATAAAGTAATTTTCTCCCTGTTGGTTGGTGAATCTAACCTGACATGCTAGATGGTTTGTTACAAAGAACTATCCGGTAAGTTTAGAAACTGTTTGGAAAAGGGCAGGCACTTTCAAAAAAAACAGTTGGCAGGTGATTGGATGAACCGTCTGTCTATCACAGGCTAACAGCAACCAATCTTTGCTCTTCTTTCAATGAAGAAATACTCTCCAGTTCTGATGTAACTGATACTATCACAGTATCTACGCTAACCTCTTCGTAACCTTTACGCTAACCATTGTTTGTTCGACACGAGTTGCTTCCATTCAGCACACCTAAAACCACACCCCTAGCTGCCATTTATCCCTCCTAGGGTGCTGATTGGCTGTACCACTTTTCGGTGCGGACACAAACGGGTAACTTGAAGCCTGGCAAGATGGATTCTCACGTGATTGTGTGATCTCACAAATCCAGCGGCCTCTCAAGGTTATGGTCCATCAGTTTAGTCCAGACTAAAATATCTCAATTAAAGAAGGGATTGCCATGAAAATTGGCGCAGATATTCATGGTCCCCAGTGGATAATATGACTTTTCCTTTAGCGCCACCGCATTTTTTGTTTTTTAGTGAAAGATCTCCACAATTATCGGACGGATCTCCATGAAATTGGTTACACACGTTCACATTTATTGCGCCCTCAGGAGGAGTCGTAATCATTTTGGTGATAATAAAAACTAGCATAAGAATAAAATTCCCTCAATCCGTTGCCGTAAACTTGCATCAAATGCTACATTTCCTCTCGCTCGTGTACCTCGGCTCTGTCTTTCTCACTTCCTCCGCCCTTCTGCTGCCTCGCTCACTCTCATCTCATCTCATCTCATCATCCCGCTCCGTCTCAGCGCTCTTATTCCCATCCTGTCTGCTTCCTGCTCCCTTTTGTCTTACACCACCTCTCCGTGATACATCTCCTGTGGACCCGAGCGCTGTGGGCCAGGTTGCTGCTCTGCGCCTGCCGGTGAAATATTAACCAGGCTTTGATGCTTATTAATTGTCCCACTCAGTAATTGAGATGCTCTGCGGAGCCCATCCCCATGGTGACAATGACAGCCCGTCCCCTTGGTGACAGCCTCTCACCCACAGAAACACCAGAGAGAGGGATGGGTAGGTGAGAGTTGGGGGAGATGGAGGGAGGGAGAGAGGGGGGTAAGAAGAGAGAGAGAAAGAGAGAAAAAAAAGAAAAAGTAGAACAGTGCCTCGGTGGTTCTTTGAGAAGTCAGAATAATTTAAATTCAAGGCCTTCAAAGGTAGAGAAACTTAAAAGGTTTCTTTGTGCTGCATGTCCATTCTTAAAGGGAAATTCCACTTTACTCTCCAACATAATTGTACAGATTGTTTATGCAGATGTAAAAATGTTAACTGAGCTCATCGAACTGAAGCTTCAGACAAGTTTAACAAGTTTTACTCACTTATTTACGGCACTTATTGGAGGTAAAAATGAAGTTTCCAAAGGTTTTCCAAAAGGATTCTTCCTGAAGGGCTGAGGTTCTGCCCAGAGCCATTTGTTTCTGAAGAACCCTTTTGTGAAGAAAGCACTTGTCAAGGGTTCTTTGTAAGACTAAAGGTTCCATTAAGAACCCTTTTCATCCAAAGGATTGATTGTTGAAATCTTTGAAAAACTCTTTTGTCAAGTGTTCTTTTTTACAATAAAATAATAGAAAAAAGGGTTATTTTATATTATAGATTATTCCAAACCCTTGGAATATAAATAGGTTCTCTGTAGAACCCATTGAGGGTGTTCAAAATAAAACCCCTGGAATATGAAAGGGTTCAAGGTAGAACCTCTGTGTTGGTTCTAGATAAAGCCCTTGGAATATAGTATGGTATGTTCTAGATAAAACCCATGGAATCTAAAAAAGTTCTCAGCAGAAACCCCTGTGTGGGTTCTAAATAAAACCCTTTGAATGTAAAAAGGTTCCTGGTGGAACTTGCTGAGTGTGTTCTAGAGTAAAACCCTTGGATCTTGGTAGAACCCCCTGAGTAAGTTCTAGATATAAACCCTTGGAATATAAAAAATCTCTTGGTTAAAAGCCCTGGGTGGGTTCTAAATAAAAACCTCAGAATATTAAAAGGTTCTCTGTAGAACCCATTGAATGAAACCTTTGGAATATACAAGGGTCACTAGTAGAACCCATCGGGTGGGCTCTTGTTAGCTCCCAAAGAAGATGGAAGGGTTCTGGATAGGACTCCCAGAAAATGCTGAGGTTCTACCTAGAACCATTTGCTTCTGAAGACCACTGGTGAGGCAAGGATTTGTCCTTTGTAAGACTAAGGGGTCCGTTAAGAACCCTTTTGATCAAAAAAAAAAAAAAAACCTTTTTGGAAGAAAGCGTTCTGTGGGTGGGTTCTTGTCAGCACTCTTAGAGGGTGGAAAGGTGTGGGATAGAAACCCCAGAGAGGGTTCAGGGTGGAACCTTTCATGGATGGTTCTCCTACGGGGGCAAGAAGAAGGTTTTTTTCAGTCACTGCTGTGTAGAGCTGCTTCTCATCAACAGAACTTTTATTTGTGACACAGTTTGGATGAATATTAATCAAACTCCACGTTCTGTCCTTTATACGCATGTTTTCTGTACCCGATATTTGTGTTTTTTAAACGTAAACACATTGAGCTCACTTGTAGTGAAATGTGTTTTATAAATATAAAAATTGCGTGGCAGAGCCTTTATATAGAGGTCAGCCACATACCAGTGTAAACAAATCTGTCTGTACATTCCTGTGGAAACTATGGTATGTCAGAGACTGAGCAATGCAAATGATGGTTATAATGGCTGATAGGATTTTCACTTCTGAATGGGTTATATTTGAATAAACAGTGGAAATCGCTGTCTGAGTCCAGGTCAAATTGATCACTATTAGTAGATGATTATTATAAACATTTTTTTTTTCATTCTCTTTATTTCTAATGCAGATCTAAGTGACATCACGTGAATATAAAGTAAAGAAATGGACATTTATTCTTGACTGTTTCAAAATACAGTACAGCAGGTCAGATGCTTTTCAGATTACTGTAGAAATCAAATTACTGTGCTGTGTATAATTCAAACACACTGTAATACAGAACTGTATAATATAGCTTAGCATCTCATTGGCTTGTTTTTTTCAGTTCGTAATTAGCTTTGAAGAGACTACGTTTCTTATTGAGAGAAGATTTCTTTTCCTTTTTCCTTTTCTCCACCACCCACCATGATAAAATTTGCTGGAGGGAATACGACCACATGAAAGAGCCGCCCCACATGAGCAAAAATGTGCATTCCTCCTCCCATATCTGTTGTACTTTGTTGTGATACCTACTGGAGATAAGACATATACATTGTGCATATAAGTGTTATATCTTATACATAACTATATTTCTAGATTTCTAGATTTTTTACTCAAGAATTATAGAACTTAAACGCAAAAGAAGACATCATCTGACAGCCATATTTTGTTGGTGCACAACATGGCTTTGTACATGACAAGTATTTAAGTATCTTCGCTGTTTGTATGAGTCCGTTTTCTCAACAAAATTTGGTGCATTTTTGGTAAGGAAAGGTTTATTTACCAGTGATGTATCTGAAGGTTAGGTTAGGATAAAATCAGTTTGTTAGCGTGTTAACTGTGGCATCTGATTCTGTTAGCAAGATAAAATTGATTTGTTAGCTTGCTATCTGTGGTATCTGATTTTGCTAACAAGATAACAAAAATACATTTCTTAGCTTGTTAGCTGTGGTATTTGATCCTGCTAGCATGATACAGTCATTTTGTTAGCTTGTTAGCTGTGGTATCTGAGTCTGTGTCACCTGACAAGGTAACGTCAGTTTATTAGTTTGTTAGCTATTATATTTGTTGTTTTGTTAGCTAGCAGCGTACAACCAGTATGTTAATATTAGATTGTTTGCTGTGATAGCTGATTTTAAAAACTGTTTGTTATTTTGTTAGCTATGGAATATGCTTTTGTGTCAGCTAGCCATCAAGTCTGTTTGTTAGGCTAGCTTTGGTATCTGATGTTATAAATATTTATTATCTTCTTAGCGATGACAGTGCATTACTTGTTAGGTTAGCTATATAGTGAATAAGAGGACTGTTGTAACCAATTGGACTGTTTTGTAAGAGAGATTACGGTTAAATATGAGCTAGTTTTACTCAGTCTGGAAAGAAATTACTTTTAGGCCAACTTAAAATACTAAACTATTATAACACATATCTTTATTTTTCTTGCTGTATTGTTTTGTGTTTTTTTCCTGGCTAAAAAAAGATCTCCAGGACAGGCGTTCCTGTATTTCACGTCACAAATTCAAACTTTATACTGAATGGTTTAGTGTTATAATATACAAAGCATGTTTGTTAAACGAATGCATTTATCATCTGCATTTATAATCCCATTAGAGGTTTTGAATTGGAAATAGGCTGGTTTCATCCACTTTATTTTGGGTTCTAAAATTAGTCTCAAAAACAGCTCTGGGTGTTAAAAGGGTGCAAAAAGTCTTCAATTAAGGATTTTGAAAATGGCATGCCCTGGAGACACACAGAGAAAGCAGAGGAGTGAGAAATTAAAAAAAAAGGGAGGCTGGAGGAGGTGAAATAGAAATGAAAACACACAGACAGGAAAGAGGAGAAGTCTGTGAAGAAGAGGAAGCTATAGTGATAAAAGACAGACAGAGAGAGCAGGAGACGAGGTGTAGAAATAAGCTCTGTGTACATGTAAATATATCAGGCTGCAGGTTCAGAGCCGTGAGGCTGCTGGAAGCTTCTGGGACTCAAAGCCTGAGACGTGATGACCACACGGTGAAACGTTTCCTCACGGGGACACGGGCCACGTCAGATGTCAGCCAGCCTCTGTTGACACTTGGCATCAACGCGCTCACATGCTCGTACTTAACAGCAGCCAGGATTAATGACTGAAGGACTGTGATTAGGCCAGACGCTCAGTCACTATCCCTTTAAAAAAACAAAAAAAAATTATTTTACATTTTTGAACCAAAACATTTAGATCTTGTGGGGGGCTAACATTTGAGCCAACAGTAAAACAACTTCAGTCATTTCAGATATTAGCTTTTTTTTTGCTTCCTAACTAAAGCGATTAGAGTGAACAGCTGTCCACATATATGAGCGATGTCACAGCAGCGCACTTGAGATTCCTCTCTCTGTAGATGAGTGAATTAGGTCGAATTTTCCTAAATCAGCCTTGTTACATAGTTGGAGGACAGTTTACTTACACACAAATCCCAAAAGTTCCCTTTTTTTCCTTCCAAACCCCGTCCTTTTTGAGGATGTTCCTTTAAAAAGGCTGCTGTGAATCATATAAAAGGTGCTGCTTCTTCTCAACCAAGTTTTCTGTTTAGATTGGAAACAGAAACGTCAAGGATGTCAAATCGATTTTAACCTGATAAAATATTTTGGAGGTGCGTGAAACTTCGCTGAAATAGAGCCACGGCGAGCGATCTTTCAGAACTGAAGCAATCAGCCGTTCGCTCGACGTCTCGTTCGCATCCCCTTCAGTTAGGAAGTGGTGTGAGATTTGACAGCTGTGCTCTTTAATGTTGCTATGGTTACAAGTTAGTTCGTGGATGAATGTTGAAACTTTTAAGCTTGAGCTGAACTGAGAGCTACACACCTTCTGGGACTTTTTTCCTGTTTGCATTTGCACCGGAACTTTAAAGTGACGTAAGAAAAGAAGACAGCGAAGCAGACGGTGATTAAATTAAGTGTTAGGGTTATTATAACGTTAAATTACCAGCAACTATTTTCTTTATATGTTCTTAAGTAAACAAGGAGCCTCTTACCTGCCTGGCGATGGCCTCTAACAGCCGACTGCTGAATCCTTCGTACCCGCATCGTCAGATCTTGTCTTGCATTTTCTTATAATCCTGTTTCAGTTCCCGATTTTCTCTCTGCATCATGCATTTCCTCCATTGCAAACTCACTCAATAATGCTGGGACTTCATGGTTATTTAAATAATAATGAGCTGTTACGAGCTGTTGTTTCCACCGATAATGTTTATACGGGGGTTTAAAATTGGCGGTTGCCGGTGCTGCAGTGGCTCATGTGTTCATGATCAATCAATGTACAGTCTCATCTGGACCAATCACCATGCACGTACATCACACAAAGTTCCTCTTGTGCTGGAAGAGTACCCGCTCTGAGGCAGGAGCTAAAAAGGTTCCTCAAAATGGCGTTCTAAGAGCTACAACGTTTCATAGTTCCTGAGGTGCGGAATCATTAAAAAAGGGGGGGTCGACCTCCAACAGAGCTATTGATCCGAAAAAACCTTTTGTTGAATGAACTGATGTTCCATCCTAAGAACAAAATGTCAGAAAATGGAAAAGGCTTGGAGACTTATCATGACTTTTAGCGGTTAGCTTATCAGCCACAGTAGTTTACGAGCTAACCCTGCGAGAAGTCCCTCTGTCACCAAGATTTAACACTGATTATTTAGCAGAGACACACACAGGAACTTTCTTTCTTCTTCTCTCATGTGACTGAGCCTTTACAGTGTTTTTTTTCAATGGAACGTACCAAGGTAACATTGAAAATATCCTCCATTACTGTCACAACCATGTTGTCATCCTCAGCCAGGATATGAGTGGTCATCATTCAGGTCACAAAGTCACGGCCACATTGTCCCTTTTCTCCAGACTCGCCACAGCAAGTTACATGACATCACAGGCTCCACCCCTCGGTGACCCGCTGGTTAAGTAGGACAGACTGGATTTAAGATGCGCTGTTGCCACCATGACAATACACACACACTCGCACACTCACATACACACAAAGACCAGCGCGGTGCTCTGCCCACTGATGCCAAATCAGGTCAACCTTTGGTGTGTGAGTGTATGCTGGAGGGTGTTTAATGCATGTTCTCAGTGAAAGGGAAGAAATGGGAGGATATTTGAGAGCTCTGGGACAGCAGGTGAAATCCACACTGTTTGTCCCCTTTCTCTTTCTGTGACCCCCGGGCGTTTGTCTATTTTTGCACAAAGACAGATACATTTTGAACAAATTTAAGATGTCTTTTATTTTAGCCACGGACAGAGTAGTTGAACAGTTGTTTTTTAATTTAATGTGTGACGTGAAGAGTGCAATTTTCAAACAGCCATGATTTGAACAATTTTCTTAACAAAGTTGTGAGAAGATTTACGAGGATTTATCAGCAGAATATGGCAGAAATTGAATATAATATTCATGAGCATGTTTTCATTTGCGTATAACAGGGTGAGGCAATATGTTAAAATTTTCCAACCTACCATTATCAGCCCTTCATCCCCCCCTTCCCGCCTCCTCCTGTCTTCTTGAGTCTCCGCTGGGAGATGTGCACGTGCAGGGAATTCACTACGTTATGTACACTGCGTATGCCCAATAAACAAAATAAACTCACAAAGGGTCAAGAAAATAAATGTCCTCACACCTATTTTCCATTTAAAACGGAGCAAAACAGCCTTCTGAATTTAAATTTCTCTGTTTTTACTGAACGAAAAACAAGCTTAATTGACTCATTAACTCCTCATAAAACGCACGTCATTCAAATTCAACATGAAACATGTAAAACTCACTTGAACTGCCTTTGTTAAGTCTGACCACCCTTCCAACATTCACCAACTCTGGTTTGGGTGAATTAAATCTTTAATTCACCGCGTGAAAAGAGTGCAAAGAGTCTAACTCTGCAGGATGTTTACCTCTCACTCCTCGCCCAGCGCATTGCACACTCATGGTCCGGCTGAGTGGGTGTGTACTGTGCCGCTGGATGAGAGTGTGTCGCAGAACAGAGGCTGTAACTCTGCAGACCATTAAATTAGGAAAATAAAAAGACAAATATCGGCCAGAAAAAACAGCTGGCAATGGATTCAGCTCATCGTCAATGGCGATATATTTGTCCAATCGCCCAACCTGAGTGTATAATCACCTGAAAATAAGAAATGTGTTTTTGTTACATTAGAATGAGCTGTTTATGTCTGCAGAGGGTGCGAGTCTAGACTGGTTCTAGAGCGGTCCGTTCGAAAACAAGCTAACAGATCGAGACAGTGATAGACCGGCAACACCCTTGTTATTCAAAGTAAAATGACTGATTTTGTAGATAGAGATCAGCTTCTGTAATGTCGGTTTCCAGCCAGAAAGGTTGTCTGATGTTGAGGTAAAGAGGTAAAAATATTCTCTTAAACTCATAAACTTAAACTGATATTGATTTTCTTCTAAAATATGTTTTTCTGCTGACCCTGTCCACAGCAGTACATGCTGGTGCTCCTCTTTGCTTCTCCAAACTGGAGACTTGTGGAAAAGACCCCCTACAACCCCACTTCAGATAATCTGAACTATCCCTTTAATGTGTCCCAGGTTTATACTTACATGTGATACAAATTTGTTTAATAGTATCACAGTATGAATTCACGATTCTTCCTCTAATGGTTCAGCCCGAGGACAGGGCCGTGTTCTGCAGCTCGAGTCTGTATGAAGTGTGTTTTCATTTAGACGGATCCAACAGTGACGAGTGTCTGTGATCTACAGAGGCTGCTCGTCAGGCCGTCTGCCAGTCCATCTGGATATCACACACTCGTCCTGACTGTTGGAGCTCCGACACTACTCAACACACACATGCACGCTCCAAGATCTGATCGGGAGAGTCTGTTCTAATGAATCCAGTTCTACTCCTGTCTGCACTGTCACAAATAAAGATGCTAACTAGAACCACAGCCTCCATAGAAAAGCCCTGTTTTTATAAAGGAAAGGGTTTTACCTAACCCAGCATAAAGGGTTAGACCTAGAAAAATCATCCAGAGCCCCCTATGAGAAGTTCTACAGAGAACCCGTCTATGGTGGTTCTGTCCTGAACCCTTGCCGGGGGTTCTATCCAGAACCTTTTGGCCTTTTAAGGGTGCTAACAAGGACCCACCCATTTTATTGAGATTTATTGATCTTCTTATTGAGATCTTTTTATATTCCAAGGGTTTTATCTAGAACCCATCCAGGAGTTCTTAGAGAGAACCATTTTACATTCCAAGGCCTCTATCTGGAACCCCCCCAGGGCGCTCTACTGGGAACTCTTTTAATATTCCAAGGGTTTTATCTAGAACACACTCAGGGGGTTCTACTGAGAACTTTTTTAGATTCTAAGAGTTTCATCCATAACACAGTCAGGTGGTTTTACAGAGAACCTTCGTATATTCCAAAGGTTTTATCAAGAACACATTCAGGGGGTTCTACCGAGAACCTCTTTATATTTCAAGGCTTTTATCTAGAACTCACCAAGGCACTTCTACCAAGAACTTTATTATATACCAAGGGTTTTATTTAGAACACACTCAAGGGGTTCTACCGTGAACCCTTTTATATTCTTAGGGTTTAATCCAGAACACATTCAAGGGTTCTACTGAGAACCTTTTTATATTTCAAGAGTTTTATCTAGAACATGCCCAAGGGCTTCTTTTGAGAAACCCCGTCAGGGGGTTTTAAAGAGAATCTTTTTATATTTCAAATGTTTTATCTAGAACTAAGCCAGGGGATTCTACCAAGAACCTTTTTATATTCACAGGATCCCATCCTGCTGGTTCTGCTCAGAGCCTTTTTATATTTCAAGAGAGGTTTTATCTTGAACCCAACCAGGTGGTTCTACAGGGAACACTTTTATACCATGGTACAGTAACTCTTGACGGACCTTTGATGAAAGTGTTCACCAATCCTGTAAGAACTCTTTCTTCTAAAACAGGTTCTTTGGATGAAAAGGGTTCTTAATGGACCCCTCAGACTTACGAAGAACCCTTGACAAACCGTTTCTTCACAATAAGGCTCTTGAGAAGCAAACGGTGGTGTGTAGAGCCTCAGCCCATCAGAAAGAACCCTTTTGGAACTCTTATTTCTCAGAGTGTAGCTGATGAAAGTGGACCGTTGGACCGGGCACCGGTTGTAATGGGGGAGACAGGCTTTGTTGAACGTCCCCCGTCCTCCTCTCTCCTCCAGCACCACACAGCTCAGCTCCTCTTACATTATTAGCCGTCTGTGATGTTACATTAAAGATGCATGACTCTCATGCTGTCTCACTCGGCATGGGCCTCCTGTGTGTGCGTGCGTGTGTGTGTGTGTGTGTGTGTGTGTGTGTGTGTGTGCAGGCGGACACGCTTGAGTTGCGGAGTGATAGAAAGAACGACAAACACACACACACATGTTATTGTGTGAACGCGGTCGAGCTCTCTCAAAGCCGAAATTTGTTCTTTGACAGATGGATGTGGGAGGCTGTCACTGAGACTAAACGCTCCTGAGAGAGACAGAGAGAGCTGTCTGGTTGGACAGAGATAGCGAGCGAGATGGACGGAGAGTGGGAGGGGGTTAGCTCCACAGTATTGATATAATGCAAGCTTTGAGTGCCCTGTCTGCTTGGTTGAGTGCTTCTCTGTGCCGCTGCATATGGTGTTGCGTGTGTGTGTTTTTATATTCCGTCAGCAGGAACGTGTGTGTTTGTACGTATGTGTTTACGATGGGACAAAAGAGTTAAGCTTGGATGTGTATTTAACGTTAACCTCCCTCTGAAGTCCGTTTTAAAATCCCCAGACACTTACAGAGCTCACACACACACACACACACACTCGTGCTCAGCTTCCCGTATGTGTGTGTGTGAGAGGGCTTGTGAAGTTATCCGTCTCCCTGGCTGTATCAGTGTCCTAATTGGACTAACAAGATTAATGAGGCGAACTAGATTCTCCAGCTCTCTCTCCTCCCATCTTTTGTTGTCGGGGTGGGGAACCTCGGCGCATGTGTCTGTAGTACAGCAGGTTAAATCCAAGTCACGTTACAATCCATTTAACACAAGGTGGTGACATGGATAAAATCTTCTCTCACGGTGTGTGTGTACGTTATTAGTGCTGAAACGACTGATCCGTTATTCAGCTGAAAGAAAATAATTAATAATTGATGGTTAAAGCCACTCATCAGGAAAATGTGGCAAACAATCTTCGGTCTAGTTTTAGTTTTATCGCTTATTCTTGAGAATTAGGACAAAATATTTTGAAGGAGTTTTGATTTCTACTCTTCAATTAGGCTGGAAAAATGTATTTTAATAGATACTCCGTCTTACTGAGTTGACAATATGATTTGTATTTAGCTTTAATTTAGAAGGACTACATCTGATAGCAATATTATTTAATTAATTTGTCAAAAAATAGAACGTTTACCATTGCTTGACCAATGTTCCCACCTTTTGTCAGACCAGGAATTGAGACAAGTTGTCCTTAGAATATATTTAAATCTTTTTATACCCGATTAAATCATGTTTTTGTAAAATATTTTCATTAAAACAAAGATTATAATTGCATGTTTTTAGATGTGTTATCAGTAGGTGTTGTTAGTTTTAGATCTGGAATCTTTTAGCACATTTTTAAATTGTTTGAAATTGTCATTTCTCTAAAATATCACAGAGATAAAAAAAACCTTTGCACACTTGTAGACTGATATGTTTGTAGGCGAAGATCATGGGTTGACAATAAAAAGCAATCAAAGATTTAATAATATTGTTATTAAAAGTCTTTTTGCTTTTTAAGAATCTAAAATATGAAACATTTGGCCTTGTTTTCACATAATTTGCCTACTACACAATTCAATAAAATTCCCTATTTCATGTTTCATTGATTGTCTCCAGTGTTAATCTATCAATCAATCAATGCAGAAAAATAACAAAACAAGAAGATGTGCACAAACCTTTTGACTGGTACTGTACCTGAAAAATCAGTCATCACACTGATGTTTCATCTTGCAAATCCAGTACTGCAAAAAACCCAAAAAACAGTCCGACTCATAGTTCCTGTTTACACGTGGTGTTAATTATGTGTCCTGGGTGATCCAGTCACCAACTGGATTGTTCAAAGTGCAGGTGTGAATTACCCAAGATGCATTGGGAGATCCAATTTCTCAGACCACATTCTTTTAGCCATGCGTATGTGTCCTGGTGTCATCTCTGTCCCTGGAAGTATAAAGTTGATAAAATTTGCTAAAACTCTCTGCAGAGCTGAGTCAGGAATTTGTCCCAACAAACTACCCTTTGCATGCTGATTATTATGCACAGTCATTGATCGATTGGTAGTATGAAAATATTGCAAAATACTGTCGTACAATAATTAGCCATTATGGTAAAAAAAAAAAAAATCCTGTTGCAATTATTCTTACAGATATGATTCACCGTTAGTGGGAATGAACATTTTTGCATTACAGTTTTCATTTTCGCCTAAAAATATCCAATAAAATCATGATGATGTGAGACTTGTTGGGGTCTGTGCCAAAAACAAGCATATTTTCTTACACCTGGAGATCAAGATTTGTAGGCCGGGGCATCTCTGCAGCGCTACAATCCTTCATTATGATGTTTTCACTTTATCAAAAAATTACAGCTTCTGTGATTTGGATATTGCACTCGGTCATAACAGTAGTAATAGCATAGGAGAACAGTACCATCCCCAGTCGACTTGATTCTATTAAAATGCCAGAGGGACGTTCATTCACAATGCTACATGTGTATTAGTGTTTGTTTTATCCTGAATTACCTGCTGAGGGGTGTGGTTTAGGACAGTTTAAATAGAGACGGGCGAGCTTATAGTCACAAAGGAGGAGACAGTAAGTTGACATGTTGACTTGTCAGAGCAGGAAAATCGCAGGTGTAACTAATAACATTAATGATGACTCTGTTCCAGTTGGGGAGTGCCGTGAAGCCAGAATGCACAATACTGAGGTGCTGGAACTAGAACAACTAAAGGATCCACTGAAGTTATTAGTTACAGTCTGTGGCTGTGTTGCATCAAGGTATTTTTCTGTGCATTTTGAAATATTACAAAAAAGTTGAAGGAAATTACAACATTTAAAAAAACTTCCCTTTAGCACATTTTAACAGTGCTAACAAGAACTCAGCAAAGAGGTTCTACAAAGAACCTTTTTTATAGTCCAAGGATTTTATCGAGAACTCATCCACAAGGATCTACTGAGAACCCTTTTTTATAATGATACAAAGGACCCTTGATGGAGGGTTCTTTGGATGGAAACAGGTCTTAATACTACAGAGAACCTTTGATGAACCCTTTCTTCAAAAAGAAGCAAATGGTTCTAGTTAGGACCTCAGCTTTTCAGGAAGAACCCGTCTGGAACCTTTATTTCTCAGAGTAAACCTGTGATTAATCAGGTTACCTGTCTAACCTGTCTAAAAATGTGCTGTGTTATAGTGGATTTTTTTTTTTTTAATATTAAATGATGGTGTAAACGCAGTGGAGGAGAGTTTTCATCCTGCCAAGAATAAAATTCAGGAGAACGTGTTTATTTTAGATTTCTTGGCGTGATATTGAACACTGGCACGGTCTAATTCATCCTCAAAAACCCGTATCTGTGTAGTAGTGGTTCTTATTGACTTGGATGGGAGAAACGAGCTGGAAGGCACCTCGCAGCCCGAGCGTCCAGCGACTGGTAATGTGAGAACGGTGCAGTTTTTGGGCTGGCACGCCACCTCAGGACCCGAGCACTACATCAGCGCTGGTGCTGCTGCTGTCCATTTGCTCCACTCTGTTCCAAATCACTCTGAGTCCATCTTTCAGCTGAAATCCCAGCCGAGATGCGCTGTTATGCAAGAGGTTACATTTGGGGATTAGCACATCATTTTCAAGGGTAGACATCAAGAATCCAATGGCGTTTATAGGTCACAAATCCCATGCAGTTGTTACGTGTTGTACACGCAACAAAAGGATGATAGGCTCATATGTACGACTGCATTATCTGTGTCTGCTGTTGTGTTTAGCTTCAGAGAGATTCCTTCATATTAGGGCTGCAGCCAGTGGTGCAAAGTACTAACCTTGTTTGAGGTACTGTTGCCGTATTAATGCCACGTTCTACTTCTATTCCACCACATTTAAGGAATTTTTTACCTTTAAGTTCACTACAGTTATTTGACAGCTTTACTTAACAAATCAAGATTTAATATACAACACAAATAAACTTTTAAAACTTGATCTCTGTGTGTAGTAAATGAAAATTGAGCTTAAAGATCAGTTAATCAGTTTTATAATGGATTTCTCGTTTAAGTAATTTCTCATGCAAAAAATTTAGAGCTGCAACAATTAGTCATTTAATTGATTAGCTGTCGAATATTAAATTAATCCCCAACTATTTTGATAACTTTTAATAAGTTTTAAGTCATTTTTAAAAAGAAAAATGTCAAATTTTCTCATTTTAGTTTCTCATATGGGAGTTTCTTGTAGAGCTGCAATGATTAATTGAATATTAATTGACTATTAAATTAATCAAAAACTATTTTGATAATTGATTAATTGTTTTGAGTCATTTTCAATAAGAATGTCCTAATTCTCTGATTTCAGCTTTAAAATGTGAATATTTTCTGGTAAAACATGGAAAAATAAAGAGGAAATTAAATTTCTCTGGTTTCAAACTTTAGGATATAATTCCACAAAGGAAATACATTTTATTTAATTTCTAAGTAAACAAGTGTGATACAAGGCAAAAGAAATAAGCAATTTCCACAATATTTTTTAATTCACTGTTCCTGTGTAGTCTTTTGATCACTCATCAATATCTTAAAGGGATCTTCAGTATAACAAATATCAAACCAAACCCCAACAAAGCATCCTGATGTTTCAAAAAAAGTAGTTGGATAGGAGCACTTCCTGGGATCAAAATGGGTTTGTTTGAGGTCCTCCAAGGCACTCTCCTTTAAAACGTTTAAAATGCCTTTGCTTTTTTAATCTTTTTTTTAATCTTTTATCTTTTAGATAGAGTTGCACCAACAAGGATTAATGTAGTCTAAGATTAATGTAATCTAATCACAGTTTAGTAAAACTAGATTTAAATTGAGGTAATCCATCTTAATCAGTTGCTTAGTAAAATTAAAATAAATAAATAAATAATGAATGAATGAATAATGAATAAATTTGAATGCTGTTGGGACCCAATAAGTATTAAAAAAAAGGGAGGGGGCAGGCTTAACAAAACATTGCATTGTTTGTTTGCTAGCTAACTAAAAAAAAACAAAAACAAAACAAAACAAATGTTGTATTCTTTGCTAGCAAGATACAAAAACTGTTTTGTTCTCTAGCTTTCTAAAAATAAAAAAACTTATTTTGTTTGCTAGTTAGTTAAAAGGTTGTTGGCCTAGTTAGCTTACTGAAGTTGACTCAGCAGAGATTTATTTTGCTCAATCCATCTCAAAAAGGCAGCTGTTAAAAGTTACCTGCTCAAGTGTAAGTTAATAACTTACACTGGAGTTTAAAGTGTAAGTGTTGGTGTAACAGAATAAAATCAAACTGAGGTTTAAATTGAATCTTCCTTCATTTTAAGCTAGTTTAAATACAATCATACCACGATTTAATCAGGTTTAAGAATTAATATTGATTGGTGCGACCCAGCCTTAATGTTCAGCGTTTTTGTGTAATTCCTAATTACAGTGTAGTTTTTTTTCCAAATTGTTTAAACACATATTCATCTGATAGTTGATACTCATGACTGAGGTTACATATGAGCGGACATACAAGTCCAGAATCTGACTGCGGATCTCAAACCCTATAAATTCCTTCTCATGGGATCATGCGCCTCTGCTGCTGCGCCTACGTTACATGAGATGCATGCAGTGTGTCCGATTGTCTTTCATATCTGTGTCTGTGCGATCTCTGTGTCTCGTGTTCAGCAATGCATGGACATCTATGTGTGTGCCGCTGCTGCCTGTGAGTGTGAGTGAGTGAGTGAGTGAGTGAGTCTGGC
>JAJHUR010137168.1:0-13049 GCA_027495735.1 Lutjanus campechanus | reverse complement strand
TAATCTCTTGTTGTTTATTACCGTTAACCAATGAAAATGTGCTTGTAGTACTGTTGTATAAAAGCAATATCACACTCGAGGTCGTGCTGTGTTTGTAAATATCAGCACGGTGTGACTGTCTGCGGCACTCGGCCTGCGGCCTCGTGCCTACGACCGAATCACACCAGTGCTGATATTTACAAACACAGCACTCCCTCTCGTGTGATATTGCTTAAATATACAATATGAACTTGATTATAATTCCTGATGCATTCATGTAAAAGCATCATTAGTGCTGCAGCTGGTAAAGATGAGGATAATTTGATACTGCCTGGTAGTTTAATCCATAATAACACATCATAACTTTTTAGTTGATTTATTTTGTATTAACAATCTGAATCTGCAAAGTAACTAGTTACTAATGATGTCAAATAAATGTGGTGGAATAAAAAGTGGCGCCTTGAATCTCTTGTCTGTCCAAAATGAATTTCTCCCAAGGGAGACAAAGATTTATCTTATCTTATCTTATATCGGTTGACCAATATCATCAGCCTGATTATTTGCCTATCACAGTTACATCAGTTTATATCGATATCTACATATGTGTTGTCCAATATGTGCCTACATACATTTTTCTTGACACAACATCATGTAGATTGTTTTTATTAGTTAGCTCTATAGGCAGCATTGATTGCTCTGTTTGTTTGTTTTTTTGTTTTTTTAATATGTAGTTATTTATTTTATTATTTATTGTTATTTTATATATAGTCTAATTATTAAAAGTATCCTAATATGATTTTGGACAATAACCATTACTGTTAAACTGTAAAATATTCTGCCTACATTACATATCTTTGTCACAATTTCTTTTGAGGGATCATTGCAAAAAATGTGTGTATGTATATGCTATATATTGTGTATAGGATATTCTGAATAAAGAATATCTGCCAATTTATCGATGTCGGAATTTCTTTACTCCCTAGTATCTGCATCTGTGCCCCAAAAATCCAGTACTGGTACAGCCATACTCAAACATAGATACTGAATGCCTGTTTTCATCTTGACACAGCTTGATTGATTGATTGTGTAAACTACAAGAGCAATGATAGAACTAAGTGTTAATTGTTCTGAACTGTTATATTTTTTATTAAAATATATGAGAATGTTGTCAATAAATCAGAATAAATAAAAAGCTGCCATATAAAAGGTGTTGTTATTCCCTGGTGTTAATTACAATGCCTAACATATAGCTTAAACTCAAAATGTTTAAGTTCTGTCACCTCAAATCAGGCAGAAATCACGTTCATGGACAAGATAGTATTAATGTTTTATTCATGTTAGGTTTATGTCACGTGCCGGGACTTCCTTCTTCATTCTCTGATGTATCGGACATATCCTGTGTTTTAGCATAATGTATGTTGTGTGTGTATGTGTGTATCTAAGTATACAACTGAACAAATATATAACATATTTCTACTGTTAGTTAGTGTTGTTTCTAGTGTAATTTTAATGCAGAAATGTTATATATTATAACATTACATGCTACAGGAACTAGTGTGTTAGGAGCATGACAGTTGTTGAAAGTAGTCTTATGATATATTTCAGTACCCTGAAATACAGAAAGCTTTTAAATGTCAAAGAAATCTGCATGAAGGATCCTGCCAGTAAGTATTTTTGGTACTGTAATTCAAGGTTTTCATTCTAAAATGAGATGTCGACCTCAAAATGTGTCTGCTGTATGAATCACTGCTGGCATTAAAGCAAAAATTACCATTAATCATCTCTGAAATTACTGCCCATTATACTGGATTAAATTCTGTATTTCATCCATGAAAATTTGAGAAATTAACACCATTAAACAAGTATTATTATATTGCATTACCATAACTTTTCAGTCACTACCCTATTATGAATTCTAGGGGGAGTTAGAGGGTGACGAAGCCCAGTCACAGCAGGAAAACCTTCATCATCCAGGATACAGCTTGGCCTCTGAGCTCCTGTTGGACAATGTCAAAGTAAATGATCTGGCATGGCTGCCCAGTCATAAACACTGGTGGCGTGGAAGAGAAACAGATGGGCCTCTCTGTCAGATCTGTCCTTCCTCCTCTCATCCATGTTTCCATCCAGACAAAGCCTTAACATCTCCTGGTGTGAACGTTCTTTTAACACCTCTCCTCCTCGTCCCGCTCTGAGCCTCCTTCTTCTTCTCCTCCTCAACTCTTTGTCTATATTGTCTTCCCCGCTCTCTCTTTTACACACACACCCTGTGTCTGTTCCAACACACACACACAATCTCGCGCTCTGCAGCGTGTCCTGCCGGATAGCAGTCTGTTGTGTACAGTACAGTCATCTGTTTATGAGTCACCGACCACCGCACAGACACACTGCACCTTGCTGCCTCACTGTATTCCCACTAGAGCTCACTGTATCGTTGTGCGGGAGGCAAACCATACAAAATTTACAGTAAGTGTTCAAACTGCAGAATTAGGCTGTAAACTTTGGAGGCGAGATGCAGAATTTCAGATAAAGAGAAATCATGAGTGGCTGTGTAATGAATGCATGGATGGTTTCATGGCTGCACAGATGGATGGCTGGAAAAATCAATACTTACATCGCCTGGTGTAACCCCCTGTGCACTACTGCTTTTCTTCATCCTGAGGGATGCTCAGCCAGACTCTCTCTCTCTCTCAGCCTCTCAGTCTCTGATCCTCTCTCAGAAAACGCAGTTCTTTCCTGCTTCTCCTGCTCTGGGCAGCCTCACCAGTCCGCCTGCACATGGGAAGCAGAGAGAGGAGGGTGGAGGCAATGATAAGGTATCCACTTCCAAAAGTTATTCTGCCTCCCTCACAGTGAGCATCATGTCTGCAGTTCTTGTCAGACTTGCGTTATATTGTTCTGACTTGGTGATGCAGTTGTGTGTGCAGTAATTTGACAAGTCTACACTGTGTTGCATTACATAAGTTGGACAAAAACGCAGACATTACATGGACCGATGGGATTACCTGCCTCAGCAGGTACAAGTTTGTACAAGTAGACATTCATACTGTAGAGAAATGAACAGAATCACAGTTTGAAGACAGAAAAAAACACAAGAAAAAAGGTATAAAAGAGAAGTATACAGTAAATACCAAAACAATACATTTTTTATTCCTTACTTTAAGAAGCATTTTAACCATGCTACCATAGCAACATGGCCTGAGGGAGTCAGTCTGTCAGTTCACCACCTTTTCTCTGACTGAAAACTGTTTCATGTATTGTCATGAAATTTTGTTCAAATATTCAAGGTTCCCAGAAAATTAAGTTGAATGACTCAGGTAATTGTCTGACCTTTCCTTTAGTGCCACCATGAGGCTGAAATTTCTGGTGAAATATCTTGACATATGAGTATAAAAGTAAAGATAAATCTGACTATTCATTAAAAAAAAACAAAAACAAACATTTAATCCTTGTGCAATCATGTGAGCTAGTTAACCTACTAAATCACTGTGCGGCACCTATCCATAACAGCAGACTAGTTAGCTACATGTTATTGAAATATATTGGCCAATTAGCTGCATTATTATCCCAAGTGTACAGACACTCTTGTGAGCCACAACGGATTGTTTTGTAACTTCAAAAGCAAGAGAGTCTGACAAACTCAGAAACCACAGGCAAAAGTGGTGGGGTGTTAAAGTAATGCAGCTAACATTAGCCATGCTACAACTGCTGAAGACGATATTGTGATTTTTTGACTAAAATTGCAATATGCGCTACAATTAGTGGAAATGGTCAGTTTCGCATTACAATTTTCATGTTCACTAAAAAAACAACAACTATTAAAATCATGATGATGTGATATTTATTGAGGTCTGTAGCAAAAAAACATTTTCCTTTTTCCAAAAATTGTGATGTTGGATATTGCACTTGGCCATATTGCGATTTTTGTTACAATTGCTTTTAATTGTGCAGTCGTAGCAGAAGGACCCTGCTCTGTCTCTCTATTAGCTAAGGGGTTCATCAAATAAAAACATGCTGAAGAGTCCTGGTTTTTAAAAAAAAAAGCAACAATATAAAAACTGTCTCATAAATTAGAAATGTTTTCATTTCAGTTGAACGGACGTGAATAAATAAGCTGATGAGAGATTTGATGTCAGCTTTTAGTTTCAGCTTAATACTATTTGCCAGAGACAGTTTGGTTGGTACAAAAAAAAATTGGTTCAGCTTTGCGGGTAACTATGATGTTAAATCAATGTGATCTGTACTGAATGTGCTAAAATAACAAAAGCAATGCTGCTTTGACCCTAGAGTATATTGTCTAACTGTAAAAAAATACACTCTGCCCCTGTGAAAAAAAGCATTACAATGCAGTGCATGATGAATGTGCCTGAAGCTCTTTTAGTCTAGTGTTGTCTGTCAGCCTCCTCTGAATGCTGTGACTGTACATTCATCAATTATAGAATGACCACAGCGGGTGGAAAACCACCAACAGGCAGACATGAGTGACTAATCTATGCGACAGAAATCAATCGATATTTTCCATGTCACTATTGATCCCCCCCTGTGCTCTCCCCATATTACCCCTCATTTGGCAGCCACTGTGCCCTTGTGTTAAAGTCAGAACTGCTGTCGTTGGTGCGTTCCAGCTGCTACCCAGTCAAGCAGCGTGAAAGAGAATTTCTCAGCTGCACAGACAACTCAATCTTGTTTGTAGCCTTCCAAACAAACATCTATTTGTGCAGCTCCCCGCTGCCGACAGTTATTGTGGAGGGAAAAAAATGACGTGAGAAGTGAAATGACAACAGATCACACAGCTAGTGTTTTGAGCGTCTGTAAGAAAACTTTTCAGTTCAAATCTCAGCAGGAGGGGAAAGTTCTCAATAATGTATGAGGCTGCATAGATGTGGCCATTATAGGTTTCACACAAACGCCTTTTATAGTCTTCATACTTCATGATACAGGGGTTAAAGGTAGATGGTTAAACTGTGATGGCTACTGTGACCATGACAAGACTTTTTTCACCAACACCAACATTTTTCTGCTCCTTTAATTCAAAACAGCATTTAGCTGTGCAAATAGAGTAGACTGTAGTCTGGCCAATAAGTATCCATCCAAGTACTTTTAAATGTTATTTATGGGCCCAGGCACTGAACTGTTCTAAACTCTTCCAGTTTTCAGCATTACAGTAATCGCATCAATTTATCTTCTATCATAACAATCCCAAAAAATAATTCCCACTGAGAGTGTGTAAGGCTGCACATTGCTTTGAGCTAAATGCTAATGTTAGTATGCAGATATTTTTCATCATCTTAGTTTAGCATGTTAGCATCTTAACATTTGCTTATTAGCCCTGAGCACAAAGTACTGCTGAGGCTGATTCAAATGTCATTAGTTAAGCAGGTATTTGGTCATGAATCAAAGTACTGACACACTGAAATTAGGGTGACACCTTCTGGTTGGGTGGTCAGTTGCTTGGTCTTTATGCTCTTGTCTGACCACATTCTCAATGGTTGCTAATGTTACTATTTTTAAGGAAAGAATTGAATGCTGAATTAATTATTGTCAGTGCTGGGACATACGCAGACCTGATGTATTTGAGTGACAGGCTATTTATTGAACATTTACTCAGCTCCAAACTAAGTGACACCATGTTAATTTACCAGCCCGATTCACTACCTCAGCTCCCAGCCTCAGAGGACAGAAGAGCTGAGTGGATAAAGTTAATTTTTGATGACTACGTGTGTGTGGATTTTACTCTGCCAGACTGTTTTATTAATGAGGGCCAGTAGGTTACTGCTCAAGCTCAATGATGGATAAATAAGAGCTTTCTGTGGCTCCACTTCAAACTTGCTTTAAGTTTTGCCATGTTTTATGCTGTTTTAGTGTTTGTTTTGGAGGTTATTCTGTTGAATTTGGTGTAACTGCGTTGCTAATGTGGCAATTCCCACAGGCTGGGGCGATACTGGACAAATGTTGTAATACTGGAGGACAGTAAAGAGAAACTGTGTCAACCTTAAGCCTCATTTGAAGCCAAATAAATAACAAGAGTAGTCAGTTGAATGCCGATAAGTGTTTTTTCACACTGCTGCGTTAGCACTGAGCTTTGCTTGTATGTGGAAGCTGAAAGCTGTAGGCAAAAATACTGCTAGACGTGAAAAAAATGGTCACTCTGCAGGAATTTATGTGGTTGGCAATGTTGTGCAACTTTGATTAGCACCAACTGATTGGTTGAAGAGAAGTAAAATTTCAGTCAACCAAGATTTTCTTTGGTTGACTACAGCCCTTTAGTCTGATACATTGATAATGTGAAGAGTCCGGGGATCACCAAAGTCATTAGAACGTAGAAGTCTTTTTGCATCTTGAATACCAGAAAAAATTGGCAATCCATCATAGTTTTGGAGACCTTTTACTCTTAACCCAAAATGCCAACCTAATAGGGGCAAAAGATGACAATCAGGGGTGCATCAAAGTCAGTAGGATTCATCCTCTGGGGACCATGAATGTTGGTAAACTCTAGTACATGGTGATCCATCCAATAGTCATGAAGGTAATTCAGTCTTAAAGTAGTGGACCAACCAACTGGCAGTGCCATCCCTAAACCCATGCCACTACTGTGGTAAAAATGTTAAGTGTAACTTTTTATATTGATAAGGCACACTGGTTGAGAGAACATGATAAAAGCTTGTTCAGATTCAACTTAATAAAAACTAGAACCATTTAACCTCTCAAAACCAAGGCAACTATTTTGTTAAATTAGTGCTTAACCTCTAATCCTCTCTAATAGCACTTTTTCAGAAATTTCTTGCCATCAGGAAATGCCATCATTCCAAAGCACATAACATTAACGTATTACTGTCCTTGACTGAGTGCCCTAATACTCCAAAAACTCCTCTGTCCTCTGAACTTTCATGAAGGTCAAGCTGTTCAAAATTATCATTGGATGAATGGAGCCAAGAGCTGAGAAATACTTTGCCAAACAAACAGAGAGGAGGGTTACAAGTAAAAGGTTATGTCATGTCACATAAACACATCAGTGATGGTGTGATCCCATAGTTTTAAAGCTTTAAAGACTACTCCCTGTAGTAAGAGGAAAGGTCCAGGAAGGTCAGTGTGTACTCATTCTGTCTGAGACACTGAGGAGTACTTGCCCTCTGTACACCACACCCAAAAGGATCAATAAACCTCAACGGTGTGGCTGTGTTATATTTTGTAATGAACAGTAAGGGGAGTTGTTAGACCACTTATTATTTATTCAGCTGGCATACAGTATTTAATGGTTTGTATCTGTGCCTCTAAAGTTTGTTTTGGAAGGTTGTTGTATCTTCAAGGACTTGACTAGTGTAAAAAAAACAGCACAGTTCCAGGAAACAGCACAGTACGTCACTGGTCACTTGTGTCTTTTGCATATTTTTAATCAACAAGTTAGTTACGCTGCCAGCTAAGATGTTCATTGATAGAAGTGAATGTGTGTGTTTGAGTTATTTTGTAGGGCTGCAACGATCTGTTGACTCAAACAATGAATTGTTTTGCCCACAAAATGTCAAAAAATAGTGAAAGAAAAATAGTGGAAGAAAAAAAGGCCTTCAGACTTTCTCAGAAACATCCTGAAATGAAATAAGTTTTTAAACTTACAATGATGCAAAGCTGACTGATGATAATCCTTGTGTTTGAGTTATTTATCTATTTATTTGACAGGGACAATGCATGCTGGAATTGTTTAAGTTTAAGTAAAGTGTTTCAATAAAAAATTCAACCCATGTAATATACATACACAGGACTTCTACCCGTAGCTAATTTGCAGTCCTTGTCCCTGGTTAGGCTTTTATGGATTAAAACACAAAATACAACATTAAAACAAAACTAAAGTACTAAACTAAACTAGCAATAAAAGAGCTTTATAAACAACTTAATCTATCATTAGTTGTCCATTAATTTTCTGTCACTTGGCGAATCGATTAATCATTTCAGCTGCTCTCTCCCTGTATGTGTAGCATATCTTCTGGCTATACATATTGTAGTACTACTAGAGCAGCATTGATTAGTCAATTAATCAAATAGTTGATCGAAAGAATGTTACTTAGTTTCTGTCATTTTTCAGGCAAAATTGTTTCAATCATTTTTTAAGCAAAAAATCTTTTTGAGGCCTCTTTTGATTTTGGACTGGTGGTTTGGCATTTTGTAGACTTAACATTTAATCGATTAATCAAGAAAATAATCAGAGGATTGATTGATAATGAAAATAATTGTAAGTTGCATCCTTCTGTTGCGCTGGGCTTACTAATTGCTGGATTTTTGTTATGAGCTTTTGTCAGCGTTTTGCCTCATTTTGAATAACTATATGTCAAAGGACACATCAGTGGTTGCGTTTGAAGCTCATTATCCCCAAAAAACCTTCACTATTACTGTTAAGAACTGTTAAGAAAAAAAATTATCTTTCCAGCAAGCCTATCAAAGGAAATTAAATGGTTTGCTACAAAATCATTATTTAGTCAAGCTTTTTCTTTGCCATCAGCACCACAGTAAAAAGCAGGGCTCTGTCACTGCATCCACGGAACAAATGAGTCTGAGACTCTGAAGAGCATTAAAACCTAAAACTCCAGAGAGCACTCACTCTAAACAAAGAAGATCATTGGACAAAAGACACTCAGCTGGAAATGCATTCCTCCCTCCACGTTTTAGAGAAAGAAGCTTCAAGTAACCTCTCATCTCTGTAACCCCAGCAACAGGTCATCCCCGTGGTGGCTGCCTGTACCTCTACAAATAATTGGTTGTTGATGTGAAGCGGGCAACAGAATGCACGGTCATGAGGAAGCACTCGAAATGCTGATTGTGAGGATTTGGCTTGGATTTTGAAGAGAACACCAGGGATCACTGCACTGGGTGTAAATCATCGCTGCAACAGGGAAAAAAACCAAACCGAAGCAGACTGCCTCTGCTTAATTTACAACTCAAAGACAATGCAAAGTTAAAAAGAAAGAGTGAATTAAGTATGTATGAGTGCAGTATGTTGTCTCTGGGCACACTGGAGAGAAAAGCCTCTGCAGCAGATTAATCATCTGCTTCTTTTTTCCAAAGAACACAAGATACAGCAGTGTATGGAGGTGTTTTGGGTAGTGCTGATTTAATGGTTTATCTATCAGTGGATTCACATATGACTAATTGGCAACAATTGATTTATCATTTAAGTCATTTATCAAGCATAAATGTGGAACAGTGACAAGGTCCAGCCTCTAAAAATGAGGATTTTACATTGTGTATCACTGTGAATTGCATATTTTGGGCTTTGGACTATTTGGTTTCAGTCCTGCTTTGGACAAAACAAGCTATTTAAAGACACAACCTTGGGCACTAGGAAATTATTACAGGTTTAATTACACTTACCTCTAAAATTTCATCATCATGTCTTATGATGATGTTCCCTAAAATGTCTGACATTGACTATACTGACTTGTATCGGGTTACGACAACTGAGGACTAATGCAATCAGGAAATTTTCGGCTATCTGGGACCCATTTCTTGCTCACCTGGACGCGATTGGGGTGGGATGATAAAACACATTCTGCAAGACCTATGACAACTTGACATTAAGCAAGACAGTATAACCTGTCAATGTCTGTCACGACAACTTGGCACTATCAAATGACTAGATAGAGCAACATTATAAACAATAGAGTTATTGTGCTTCATGAGCCTGACAGCATGTCGTCTGTGCCTTCTAGTCCTCGACAAGGCAGGAAGTGACAGGAAGGAAGGAAGGAAGGAAGGAAGGATACAAGTGAGTACTTTCAAAATAGAATTTCAAAATGAAAGTCTGGTACTTTGACATGATGTCATTTAGTTTGGAGTCAAGTAAAAGTTCAGTAAACAGCCTGTCACTCAAAAATAAAATACATCAGCTCTGCACATGTCCCACTTCCCAACAATAATAGATTAAGAACAACTGTCCGACCAATGAGAATCTAATTAAATCTGATAATTAAAAAAACATAATCAGCCAATTTATGAATAATTAAATTCTAAGTGGTTAGTGTGTTGAGTGGTTTTGTGTGTAGTGTGGTTTTTCAGTGCTGCTCTGGTTTTCTTCCTTAGTCCAAAGGCATATACATTGAGTGAACTGAAAGCTCTGTGTGAATTAGAGTGTGAATGGCCTTGTATACGTGGGAGATGAATGACCTGTTCAGATACTTTCTCTGCCTTTTACCCTGGAAGACACATCAGCCCCCCTCCACCATCCCCAGTGGCCCTTAATAGGTACAGAGAATGGATTCATGCAGTTATTGAAGCTATCAGCTATATATGGCACTCATCTACTATCAGCCAACACAATCTTAATGCTCTGACAGCGTGTAATGTAAACGAGCAGCTTAGTCAACGCTATCATGACAACCAATGTTTGCACTTTTGTCACATGTTTTGCATAAGAGGTCAGACAGGCTGCATTGCTGGCAGCAGAAAGAAAATGTTCCCAACTGACCAGGCAATCCATGTCTCAGCGCCCGGGCACAATGGAGAGCTGTGGAGGGTGAGTCAGTAGCCGTCATACATTTAAAATCGCCCACACAAAGGTAGCTTTTGTGGCAAACAAAGGAGGCTCAAGAAGCCATGTGTGGAACTGCGTTAATATTACATTCAGTTACTCTGTAGTTCAACAAAGAGAGCTTTCAAAGCCATCTGTGTGCCACAACAATGATGGTTTTTAGGATTAACTTTACAGTGGTCACTCATTAACAGCCAGGGACGTCAGATTTACTGACTGAGGGAACCATTAAGAACAGAAATCAAAGATCATACTGTGCACTTATTAATCAAATTGACTCCACTTACCCAGTTTTGATCCATTCAGTTGGAAATTAATCTGTATTTTATGTCAGCCTTCAAACACTCACTCATTAACTTGTGAGTGGGAAAAGGAGAAGTGAGCTGCACTGGTCACAAGACTCGACAGCTGTTGACAAGAGCAGCAGCAGGTCCTTCCCACATTTATTCAATCTTAACAACACCACACCCACTTTATTCACACCTCAGGAGCTGCAGTTTGTCCACCGGTGACACTGATGTTAAGAGTGTCCACAGATACACTTTGAAACATTGTTTGTCTCTTCTCCAAAATTGTCTCAAACGAGCTCTGAGGATTTCTGACACCAAGCTTCACTTTAATGACCAAATAAAAGAGAGTGTGCAATCTCGACTTATCACCTCAGAAGTACATCTAAAATAGAAGAGTTTCTCCTCCTGACCTTGAAAATAATAGCTGCACTTCGCACTGAAAGGACTGCAGGGAACTGAAATGCATCTCACTGAGGAATAAGCCAAAGTCACCACCACACTTTATATTTAGTTCAAACACACGACTGCAGTATTTCATCATGTTGCGTCTCCACCGGAATCATTTACTGAAAGCTTTCAAAAGCATTTATACATTTTATTGTTTATTTGGCTGATCTTTCAAAAATCACTGTTGACTATCTCTAGAAGCAAACAGGAGAAAAAGGAGACAGAGAAAAAGATTAATAAAGCTAGGCCTCGTCTCGTTTGGCCCCCCGGGGGCGCAGAACGAGCTGCCTGCAGCACAAAGTCTTCAAACTCACGGTCCTCTTTTAATTACACAGCCTCAGGGCACTTCCAGTATAACAGCACAAGTTGGATGAAAAACACCACTTTGTATTGTTGTCATTAGTCCATTTATCATCACACTGTCATGTGCCGTCTTTTGTTTCATTTGTTTTGCAATATGTTCTATGAAAACAAAGTTATTCTAGATGGAGCAGCTGCAGAGAACAGAAAACAAATGTTAGATGAATGGCCATGAGAACACACACTAATATGTTAATGCTCATTAATGCTCAAATCACACCTGCAAAAGCACAACATCCCTCCTAGGACTTTTTTTTCGGGCTGAAAATTTGCTAAAGTTTACTGGTATGGCTAACCAACTGCATTTGATTTACAGCTATAACATGTAACGTTCAGCATTTTAATGTCTAAAACCGACAGACATGTTATAGATTTTAAGTTGTGAACTTACATGAACCCAAATGATTCCAACAATGTTCAAATGCAGAGAAATCTGTACTTTATTCAAGGTAACCATGCAAGGTAATCCTGCCGGCTGGTTGCTAGTTGCTATTAGAGCCCAACTGATATATCGAGCCAATATCACAAGGCCTTTAATGGCCTGTCACAGCTATGTCGGTCAATATCCGTATCTGCATATCTGTTATCTATAAGCACTGATATGAAAAGGTTTTTTTAACAGAGCATAATGCCAATTGCTTTTATTTGTTAGCTTTATAAGCAATGTATATTTGATATTTTTTCTTAATTCAAGTTTAATATATACCTATATTTTTCCCTCTTTGTGTTTTTTAGTTTATTATAAATGTAGCGTGAATAAAACTGCGTCCATTAATAGGGATGGGAATCGAAAACCGGTTCTTGTTGAGAACCGGTTCCCCGTGTTTCAATTCCACGGAATTGTTTGGCAATTTTGCTAACGATTCCCTTATCGATTCCAGCGGGCGCGAATGACGTCACCGTTCGGATCGCTCTCCGCGGATCACGGCACGCATCCTACGTGTGAGCATCATAGTTTTACTGTCACTGTTACTTTTGTATGAGTTATATTACCCGAAATCTCAATCCAGAGTTGCAGTGAAGAGACAGGACAGATGCTGCTGTGTGTGCAGCGCATCTGTGCGAACAGCAGCTGATTTAAAATCCGTCACGTCGTCTTGAGTGAAATCCAGACCATGACTTTTTTCACTGATGTAACTATGCCGCGTCAAAGAAACAGATCATAAGACTTAGATAGTTATTGAAACTTTGGTGATATCAGCTGTCTTAACTTCTGCACAGCTCCTCCGGTGCAGCAGCTCTGTCTCGTTCTGTCTGTGACAGTGCGTCTGTGTGCTGATTGATTACCCGTAACTTCTAACCAATCAGATAGTGCTGTAGGCGGGACATTGAGCCAGCGTAGTTGTGTATTATCCTGTGCAGTGTATAATGATCTAATATATGTATAGTATATACATAAAACAGTACTGTATAAGTTTGAAGTTTTTAATATTATTACCATTATCATTACTATTATCACT
>JAJHUR010137167.1:120043-136846 GCA_027495735.1 Lutjanus campechanus | reverse complement strand
GCCAGGAAATGCATTTTTTTAATGACAGGTCCTCACAAATAGAGCAAAGCAAGTGTGTGTGTGTGTGTGTGTGTGTGTGTGTGTGTGTGTGTGTGTGTGTGTGTGTGTGTGTGTGTGTGTGTGTGCACTTAACAACCAGAACAACAACCTTCCAGTCATTGGTCCTGTGGTGTTTTCATCAAAGGATCATTTCACTGTCACTTGACTGATGGGCTTGTTAATGAGTTTGGCTTTGCAATATTGATGTTTTGTGTGTATGTGTGTGTGTGTGTGTGTGTGTGTCTGTGTGTGTGTGTGTGTGTGTGTGTGTGTATGCAGACTGGCCGAGGAGCGTATGTCCAGAGAGTTGGCAGAGTCTCGTCTTCGCCTACAGGAGGACCAGCTGGCGGAGCTTCAGGAGGAGCTGAGGAGGGTTTCAGAAAACTCGCCTCACTCAGACTCACTGCAGACGGTACGCGCACACACACACAGAATAAAACATCACTGCACTTCTTCTCTTTGTCTGTCAGACCGTCTATCTGTCTGTCTGTGTGACCGTCTCCGTCTGACTGTCTGACCGTCTCCGTCTGACCGTCTCCGTCTGACTGTCTGACCGTCTCCGTCTGTCTGTCTCTCTGCAGGACTTGATGACTCTGCAGGCCGACCTGACTGAGGCCGCCATGCTACGTCAGCGCCAGGAGGAGATTCTGCACCAGCGGGAGCGGGAGCTGACGGCCCTGAAGGGGGCGCTCAAGGAGGAGGTGGAGTGCCATGACAGAGAGATGGAGGCCCTGAGGGAGCAGTACGCCAAGGACATGGAGAACCTGAGGAGAACCATGGAGCAGGTCACACAGGTGGAGGGAACGGTTCTTTAGAGTCATTCACATAAAACTTGACTGTGTTGTAGCTCATGAGGTGGAACTGGTTTGAACTGTACATGCTTAGAAATAAAGGTGCTAACTAGAACCATAAAGTGTTCTTCAGCTTGTTCCTATTGGAGAACCCTTTTTGGTTCCTGTGAGACCCTTTTATAAAGGTTCCACTTGGAGCCCTTGCAGAGAAATCTACCTAGAACCCAGCATAAAGGGTTCTATTTAGAGCTATCTATTTAGATCTGTGAAAGGTTTCACCCAGAACTCTCTCTGGAGGTTCTCTTGAGAACCATTCCACCTTCTAATGGTGCCAAAAAGAACCCACCCAAAGGGTTCTACCAAGAACCTTTTTATATTCCAAGGGTTTTATCTTGAACTCACTCAGGGGGTTCTACTGAGAACCTTTTAATATTCCAAGGATTTTAACTAGAGCACACTGCAGGGGTTCTACCAAGAACCTATTTATAATTGTCTAGAACCCACCTGGGGGGCTTTGACAAGAACCCTTTTAATATTCCAAGGGTTTTAGCTACAGAGAACCTTTTTATATTCTATGGGTTTTATCTGATACACATTGAGGGGGATCTGCAGAGAACCTATTTATATTTATCTAGAACCCACCTGGGGGGGGGGTTCTACAGAGAACCCTTTTATATTATGGTACAGAAACCATCGGCAAAGATCAAAGAATTATTCGAGGATTTCAACAATCCTCCTCCAGAAAGGGTTCTTTGGATAAAAAGGTTTTTTTTTACTACAAAGAAAGAACCCTTCTTTGTAAAAAAGAAGCAAAAGGTTCTGGGTAGAACCTCAGCCCTTTGGGAACCCTTCTTTCTAAGAGTGTAGTGCAGCAGTGGTTCAATAAACATATAACAGAAACATATGATATTTAAAGTGGGTTCCTGTGTAGTTTTCAGTATCTGAGAGTTCAGGCTCAACTCATTAGTAAAAATGATTAAAAACTCTGAAGACGGAGATAAAAGGAAGAGAAACTGTGCGGCTGAGACAAAGACAATCCAAGAGATTTGAAAACTGTCTCCTCTAATATCCCACTGCTGGTACACTACAAGAATATTGATCAGTAAAACAACATTATAACATGCTCAGGTTGTTTGATGTGAGCTCTGTGCTGCCTCATAAATGCCTCTGAAGTCTGAACTCACATACGACGTGTGCAGAGACTTTGATGTCGGACGAGTGTGTTTTTGACCAGATGAGCCCTGAAGAACTTGAGATTCTAATCTCAGGTGGAGTCACTGGTCCAATAAAACTGTTGGTGTAGTAACTCCGATGTTACTGAACCAACACAAGTGCCTCAATAAACCGAACAAAGAACAAACAAGACGCTGATAAAGACCATTTTAAAGGAATGGGTCAGCTACAGCTGCACTGACAGTTTGCTGTTCTTTCTTAAAGGAACAGTTCACCCCAAAATCAAACATATGCATTTTTCCCCTTACCTGTGGTGCTGTTTTTTCCATCCAGATAGTTTTGGTGCGAGTTGCAAAGTTTTGGAGATGTCGGCTGTAGACATGTCTGCCTTCCCTCAAATGTAACGGATCTAGACGGCACTGAGCTTCAATTAAAAACAAAAACTCAACAGCAATAATCTTGTTGTGAACTACACCCCCCAATGGTATCACCACTCTAGCTAGCTCAGTGCTAACTTTACAGCCGACCGTGAATCAACTGTGATGTCTCCCATTAGTTTGTGGGCTACCATTTTAAAGCCTCAAATCTGGCATTACAGAGGTCGCCATCTTGGTTTTTTTTAAACCTGAGCGTGCACAGCACTGACGAGAGCGTGGAGCTGGTAGATGTACTGCGACTTGGGCGGAAGGAGATAATGGTGGCCTGACTGGTCTGGTACACTTAAATATGTTTCTAAAAACATTTTAAACAAGAAAGAGAATCTTTTTACAGTTTGATCTGAGTTTTTTGGAGGCTCTGTTGGAATCTGGACCTACTATGTCGGCCACTTGGTCACGATTTTTCTCGTATTATAACTAAACAGTCACTGAAATATGTTTCTAAAAATATTTTGAGCGATAAATAGGCAATGTAGTAGCAGAATCTTGATTAATGTTTGATTGACGCTGTCTAGTTTGATAATTTGACCTGAGGTTTGTGAGCCTTCTGTGTTGCCCTGGACAGACTCACTGAGAAAAACTTGTCAGTCACACAGTAGCCCCACCCTAAAGCATACTCTGCTGTATCATCTCTTTTACTCTAAATGGGACCATAATTTTCAAAATGAACATCATTCTATATTGAAGAAGACTTGAAACTAGAGATTGAGACCATAAACTCATCAGGAAACTGTTTACTAAGGTCATAAATCAAATGAGAAGTTGGGTCATTTTGCCATAAGAGTACATACAATCTGACTAATTATTGCAACCAGCAACTTTGCCCCCTGCCGGCCATTTGAGAGAATGCAGGTTTAAAGCACTTCTGCGCTGACCCAGAAGCTTCGTCCACTATTTAATACACGGTCTCTCAGCTGTGGAGGATGTCATTAATGTTTACATCCCGCGTTGTCACGAGCTCAAGCCTCTCATCCATGAGTAGATGCACGCTCCCTTTGGCGTGGTGGGTTAGAAAGAAAATAGCTCCTCCATTATATTCAAGAAAAGGCAGGCTTCTCTATGGACGATATTACTCACACCAAAATAATTTAGATGGATAAATAGCACTGCAGGTAAGATGAAAAATATATATTTTTGATTTTGAGTGAACTGTCCCTTAATAATTTTGGTTAGAAATAGAAGGTGGTGTGCCTTTTTTTTTTAACCTTTTGATATTTGTGATCAAATTCAACATAAACTTGCAGACTAACGCACATTTTCACTTATTTATATGTCTATTCTCATAATACTGTTACAGTGTCAGAGTGAGAGCTGGTGGATTTAAGGGCATTTACTTAAGGAGGGTTTACGACCTCTTTGACTGCTACAACAACATCTGCAATGCAGCAATCACAATGTTATCTCCCAGTTTCTGATCAATAGGGATCAATCTCCTCAGGTTTGAACCCTATTGAGTTTGTTATTATTTTTCTGCCGCAAAAGCTCAGATTTCCGTGAGCTGGAATGAGCTTGAAACATGAAACTTGGCCCAATAACCGGAAATGGTGTCCATTAAGTTGCAAAGAAATATGAGCTCAATCGACCACATGGTGGCGCTATAATGCAATGCAGTTTTGAAAAGGCCACGCCCCTCACGCTGTATATTTGATTGACTTGAAATTTGACATACAAGTCCAGCTCAATGTGCCCTACAAAAAAAAGCCTTTTTGACAATAAAGGTCCGCCATGATGGATTTGTTTTTGCTAATTAGCATAAACTGAAAAACAGGAAGTGTCATCTACACTTTTATTTTAACTCTACCAATACCAAATTTGGTATACAGCCTTGGGGGGCTGACATCCAGATTTCTGAGCAAAATCAGTAAAAAATTAATAAGTAACATGAAATTCAAAATATCTTTGCAAGGGGCGGGGCTTAATAGTTAATTGGCCATAACTCATTAAAGATTTGTCCAATCATTATAAAACTTGGTAGATACCTTCAGGACATGACTGGGAGCAGGTCAGGTGGGTTTAGCCCCACCCAAAGGGAGCATAACAAATATCACAAATGTGTATCTGAAAACCCCCTGGACAGAGTTCCACCAGTTTGGTGTGCATGCTTTAGGATGGGTGGGTAATGCTGTACTGATTGGTGAAAGTGGGCGTGGCCTGTAACATAATTGTTCACAACTCAAGATGTCTTTGAGAAATCCTGATGAAACTCCCTGGAGACATCCAGCCCCAATTCCTGAACGTACGCACCGAGTTTCGTTCAAATCCGTTGAAGGGGGAGCAAACGGCGGAAGTGCATGTGTAATTATTGAAATGCTGCAGGCTTTGTGATGATGAAACAACAACAACTGAAGTGACTTTATTCAGTTTTGTGAAGATTGAAACTTGCTTGTTGAGCTGCTTGAGAGCAAAAGGGCTTGAACTTTGTAACTGCAGCTTGTGGCGGTATGTTAAATTATTTTCTTATCATAATCTGCTAATGAACTCTGAACATTTTTTTCTTTTCAGAGATGCTCTTTGTGCCGGTGTATCAGTCGGGTCATACCTGTCAGGCAGTTTGTGCGTCCTGCATGCCTTGTCGAGACGATATTAAATTGAGCTTTGATGTTTCATCCACCCCAATTATAAACCCAGGCTTTGTCTCGTCATTCTGTTTTATGTGTCAGTGTTCAAACACTGAGTCGGGGCATCATCAGGGCAGACTGAGCCCAGTGTGCAGAGTTAGAAAAGAGACTCTGTAAAACTTTTCCAGTTGAATTTCTCTTGTAGAGTTTTTGGACTATTTTTGCAGCGCTCGTTGTGGCGTAGCGGAAATTTGAAGCACATAGGTACATACAGGAATAGATCATTATGCATTTTGAGTTTTGGAAACGGTAACAGCAGCGTCAGGAAAAAAAAAGTAACATGCAGCCCAAGAGCAGGAAATAAGCAGACAGGTTGGCAGCTGCTTTTGATGTGGTGATTTATTTGGCGAGGGGAGGATTAAAGTAGTCGGATCGTGCTCGATCCCGTCTGATATTTTCTGGTGTTATCTCTCATGTAGAGGTATTTTTTAGAGGTTGAAGACATGCTGATGAAGGCAGAAGACAAAAAAGATCTGTGTTCCCTTGTGCTGCTGGAAAAAAAAGAAACTGAACTAAAAGAAAATGTGATAGATTTGTGTGTGTGAGTGTGTGTGTGAAGCTCGTTGTTATGCACAGACTCCCACAACGTGTTATATAACTTTTTGCACTTTTTGTTTGTGTGCGGCCACCTTTCAGTCTCAGGACGAGATAGAAGAGGAGCGGGAGAGGGTGAATGCGTCCATACTGACCCTGGAGGAGGAGCTGGAGAGCTGCAGGGATCAGGGGGAGCAGTGGAAGACGCAGCTGGAAGCCACCACACAGGAGTCAGTGTCTTTAAGTCACGTGTTTGTAAAATTAATGCTCTTTATTTCATATCTGCACAAAGACAAATACGTTGTCTTTGTGCAGATGTGACACCATCTCCTACTTCATTTTGTGACTTTTTACTCCCATCAGAAGCCCGTATGAATCAATTGTGAGCTTTGAACACACTAAATACATATACATTTTTCAGTATCTAACCTTCAAGGATTAAAAAAAACTCTGTATAAGCATGAAGTAACATTCAAAGACCCTGAATATGTGGAAAAATCAGTGTTTCTTCTAAAGACCTCAGACAGAGGCTTATATTTCTGAGCTTGCATGCTGAACTAAAGTGATTATAGCATCACTTTGGATCCATAACAAGACAAACAAACACATGAGCAGCAGCAGCAGCTTCAAGGCTACTGTATCTCTGGAAACAGGCTCATATTCACAGCTACTCTTAATTGTTCTTAGCTGGCAGTTGTAAAAAAAACTCCTACACAAGCACATCGCATTCACAAAAGAAAAAACAAAATTAGGCATCTTATCTCGCAGGTATTGGTCACCGTGTTGTAATTACAAGAGAAAAAATCCCATGAATACAAGAAAGATGATTTCAAGGATTTCGAAATTATAAGAAAAGGTCACATAATTATAAGATTAGAATATCATAAAATATCTCATAATTAAGACAAAATATCTTGAAATTTATGAGAAAATATATTGTTATCATGAGAAAATATCTCATAATGAGACAATATATTGTAATTATGAGAAAAGTGTAGCTAGCCTAGTTATCAATCGTCGCTAATTTAAGCAACAGTCTCAGACAAGAAGGCAGTGATGCGCTATGGCATTTAATCTGCTTTTATTTCTTCCTCTGTATGAGATCTATTTTATCTAATTAATCCCGATCTCATAATTAAGGTCTCTTTTGTTGTAATTACAAGATAGTAACTCATATTTGACACTTCTTAGGCACCATCTCTTTTTGGTCAACTTTCTCCTCTTCTGTACTTAGATATGCCATGTGCCAGGCTCGTCTTTGTTGAAAGGAAAACCACATTTTAAAGGTGGTTAAAAGATGTCTCTGGGGGACATATAGCATATATGGAAAGCAACATATATAATGTATCTTGTAATAATGAGAAAACTAGCAAGTTAATCTACATCAATCATTAGCTAAGTAGTTAGTTAGCATTTTGCTAACATTAGCTAAAGTAAAATGTGACTATATAGTCCAATTCTTTTTCTTTCTTCTGTGAGTGCAGTACATTTTCTCACTGAAAACTAAGCTCTGTAAAACTAGTGTACCTGGATGTATTAAAGATGCTGTTTGTTTTGGTTCAGTCCTGCAATATCACATTTCCACCGAGTCATATTTTTTAATGCATGCACTCTTTCGCTTGACTTCTCATTTGGCAGGAGCGGGAAGCACGTCGGCGGGCAAATGTGAGAGAGAAAGTCAATCTCACTGTGTTTGGTTTGAGTAGCCCCTAGTTTCCAGTCAGCAGATGTGAACTTGAGATACTGAAGAGCTCACAGATCAGAGTGGATTTTGTATCTGATGACGTCTGTCTCGATCATCAGATCGGTGAATCTGTTACTAACAGAAATCCGCTCGTAATCAACCCAATCATGTCAACGCTTCAGACGAATCAACGCTCAGATTCACCTAATTGATCATTGTTTTATGTTTTTTTTTCCCCCAATCATCCAATCTAAAAATTCATTTCCTGATTGAATTGCTTTTAAACACAATTGATTTTCAATAAATGAGTAAGTGAGCGATCTAAATTAAAGGTACAAGTGGTTTTAGATTAGTAGTTTTACTCCCTTGTGCTCTATTTGTTGTTTGTCACTGCTCTCTTTGGTGTGTGCTCATGGTCTTGCAGTGAGTGTGTAAATAGTTTATAGAGCCCTCGTTATCACTGTGCGTTCTTCAACATCTACTCCGTCCCTGCAGGCTGCTGAAATCCCGTTTGGAGAAGGAGGAATTTGAGAACGAGCTCAAGGATCTTCAGGATTCGCTGCTCGCCATGAAGAAAAAAATGCCCGCGTCTGACGATAACCGTTCTTTAGCAGAGGTAATTCACATGTCAGTCACGAGGCAGATTATGCTCGCTGTGTGGGTGAAATGCAGGAGCTCGTCGCCTCTGTTTTACACTATATTTGTTCTTTTGAATCTGTCAGAACAGTTGGGTTTTTTTCTGTACATGAATCTCCTGTAATTTCATTCATTTCTCCTCAAATGCCCCGTACTCGTATCAACCGCATTGTTATGCGCCCTGGCACATTCCTCTTCCTCACACACACACACATTATTCATCTCTGATTGCTTATCCCCCCCAAGGAGCTGAAGCGTTGCCATGATGATCTGAAGCGGGCTCGCACCGATCTGGACAAACAAAAGGGCGAGCTGGACGAGAAGAGGGAGGCGCTCGAAGCCCTGAAGAAGGCGAGCGGAGAGAAAGAGGCCGAGCTCCGGTCTGAGATCAGCAGGTTGAAGGAGCAGTCGCAGAAAGACAAGGCCGAGCTGGAAAAGGCGCTCGAGAAGGCGAAGGAGGTGAAGCATCCGATGATAGAGCAGTATTTATAAAAAAGAAAAAAGAAAAAATGAACACTGCAAGCACATTTTAATGGATTTAATGTCTTAAAACAAACCATGGACTAGAGCTTTCGTAGAGCAGCATTTCCCAAACATAGCGGAGTAAAATGCGTACTGCATTTACACTATTTTCTCATCAACTTACCACAATATACAAGATTTATTCTGGTTATTTTCAAAACAGTTCAGAACTTATAAGCACAAGTTCCTCTTTTGCCTTGAAATAATGAGTTGCACTGTTCAATCAACTCATTAAATTCAGTTTCTAAGGAAACACGATCAGATTATTAGCAGACTTCCCAGCATGCATTGTGATTTTAAAACTCCTCTGGGACCCTTCTTTGGTATAGATTGGAGAGAACATGTATGATAAAAACTTGTTGCACGTCTCTAAAGCCCTGGTCAGACCAAAGATTTGCGACGAGACAAGTTTAAATTTTCTGCAACGTTCTGAAAACCTGCTAGTTTACACCGACGCAGGGGGAACACGTGGTGTATCGTCTCCATCATGATCACTCTCTGTACTGCAGCTCTAACTGCAGCCTGTTCAGGCTTTTTAAAGGTAGAATCAGTAGAATTTATCTGAACTGTTCGTTACCTCACCAGAAAGATACCAGGATGTCAAATACCAACGTTTTGTGTTGGTAAAACATCCTGACCTCAGCAAAATAATGAGAAATAATGAGATGATTGACAGATGTTAATATGAGTTAATGCATCGATTTTAAAAGAAAATGTTGCATGTTATACCTTTAAAGGAAAGTTCAGGTGTTTATAATACTGTACGCACAATCAGTAAATTCCTCTTTCTCTCTACAGTCATCTTCGGGAAAGACCGTGGTCGACCACAGCGCCAACCTGGAGCTACAGGAAGCAAACACTCGCCTCAGAGAGAGGCTGGCCCGCATGGTACTACTGCACACAAAACAGACACACAGCTTCACACACACACACACACACACACATGCAAAATAATGTAAACAGACATACTGTACAAGAACAAAAGGAACGCTCTCCCACACAGACTCTATTTTCAACGGAGAGATGTGGAGTAAATTAGATCCGAAGAGAAACTCAAACATGTAAGCTCAGAAAATAATCCCTCCAAGATGAATTTGCATGAGATGTGCATTGTACTCAATGTGTGTAGGAACAGCGACGTATTACAGCTGCTTTAAGTGCAATAATCTTGTTAGTGTTAATGTGAAATGATCACGTGAGGAGTGCAGTCATATACAAATCAGTGTGTAGGTGCAAAGCCAACACAAATCAACATACGTCAAGGATACGGAGTAAAATCTTGGACTGAGTTTGTGTGCTGTGACCAAGGCTTTAAATATAAAAAGACTAATATTTTACATGTCAAACAGATTTGACAATACAGAGTACAACGGTGAATGATGAAACACTGGAAAAATACAAATGGGTTTTGCCGCGTTTTCTCTTCTCATTCTCCAGACGAGGCTTCACACCAGCACGGGCCGGAGCTCGGACACTGAGGAGGCGATGGAGGCTCTGGAGGATGAAAACCGCTCCCTGAAGTCTCAGCTGGAGGAGGCCAAGAGGGGGAACACCCGCCTGAGCAAGGAGAGGGACGAGCTGACCCGACGGCTGGAGGAGAGAGACCTGGAGAGGGAGGCGCTGAGGAGAGGCAAGAGTGACCTGGAGGAGCAGAAGAGGCTGCTGGACCGAGCGCTGGAGAAGATTAATAAAGAGGTGTGTGTGTGTGTTTGTGTGTGTGCGTGTTTGTTGGGGTTAGAACTGAATGCGTAGAGGTATTCAGAAATTCACTGCCGTGTTTTTCCTTCTGTCAGATGGAGGCGATGATGGGAGATTCCCGTCAGTCTGTGGCCACCCTGCAAACACAGCTGGACGACTACAGGGAGCGCTCGAGGAAAGACCTGCTAGAAGCCCAGAGAAACAACAAGGACAGGCTGGCTGAGCTGCAGAGGACTCAGAGCAACCTGAAGGCCCAGCAGGAGGAGGTGAGGACACACGGGCTGAAAAATATCAAAGGAAAGGGAAGCTGTCTGTGTTGGACAAAACCCAGAACCTCTGAAATATTAAAAAAGTTTTACTATTACATGTTTTGTGAACCACTAGATCACTCCAACAATAAAAACTTAAAGCGTGACTCCATCTTCGTTCTTTTCCAGGTTGTTCAAATGGAAACTCAGCAGTTAGTACAAAGTGCGAAGGTTCTCCACTCCCTCAACCTCGCTTATTTTATGTAGCATTGTCATCATGCAGAAACCTGCGTCAGGTCACATGAGAAAATGTTTTTTTGGGGCTTGGGAAAATTGCATTTTGATGCTAAAACATACATACTTCAACCAAAATGCAAATGCTTGGATTTGAATACAAAGGGATTTCTAAAAACCGGAGACATTTACAGGGAGAGCTCATGCCAGGGACAGGCCACCAAAAACGGGGACGTCTAGTCACCTTACGTAAGGAGCACCACTGGGAAGCTACACAGCAATAAAAAAGCCTCAAAAAATAAATAAATAAAACAATGAACCCACCTTTACCTGTTAGCCTCTTTTTCTTTACCTATATAAGCCAAATATGGCTCTCTCCACACCAACCAAACTCCATAGACAAAGAAACTGCATGAGAATTAGTGGACTTTGAGTAAAATCCATGCATTATCTCCGTCTCCTCCACCTTGTTTTCAGGTGTCCCGTCTGAAGAAGGAGCTGCTGGCGTGCAGCGAGGAGAGAGACAGCGCCCAGTTGGAGAGAGACCTATTAAACAACCGTCTCAAACACTTAGAGGAGGAACTGGAAACAGAGAAGAGCAGCCACACTGACCGCACCCGGGAGATCAGAGCCCTGGAGGTGAGGCTGCGAGGTCAAAGGTCATGAACCAGGGAATTTAAAGTTGGGAGGGAGTAAATCGGGGATACAGTGTCAGCAAAAAATGGTTGGGGAGTCATGCATACCAGGTCGAGGTATTAAGTAACCTGAGGAATAAAGAAGTATATTTCAATATGTGTTAATTTGTCTGTTTGCAGGACAAAATTAAGACAGTAGAGATCGAGCTGGATGAGGAGAGGAGCAGCGTGGAGCTCCTGAACGACCGCATCACACGTAGCAGAGATCAGGTGCCACAGCATTTGAATACACATGCAAATAAGCGGGAGGCATTTCTACGTAATCTGATGACAGTCTAACTCACACTGACTCTTTATTCTTCACTGTGTCCTCTCAGGTGGATCAGCTTCGTTCAGAGCTGATGCAGGAGCGCTCGGCGAGACATGACCTGGAAATGGACAAGAGCACACTAGAGAGACAGGTACTGTTCAGTCATACGCTGCCTTCATGTGCGTTTAAAATTCACAAACACACAGTGTAGACAGAGTGTAGAGTTTATTCACTCGACTGTCCCGCTCCCCTCCCAGATGAAGGAGCTGAAGTCACGTGTGGCCGACATGGAGGGACAGACTCGGCCCTCAGCTGGAGTCTCCCTGCTGGAAAACAAAATTCAAGAGCTGGAGGAGAGACTCCGGAGTGAAGAAAGGTATGACAGAACAACCCCTGACAGGTCAAAAAATAGGGAATATTTCAATGAGTCAAAGTAACAAAAGTCGGCTCCCACATATTGTTGACACTAGAGTCACTGAAATGGTATTTACATAGTCATTCAACCATCCCCCCCAAAAAAAACATCTGAAAGGGGACCAGGGATTTAAAAAATTTTTTACAGAAGCCCTGAGATGCAAGAAAGAAACCAAAAAAGGTTTGGTATTCTGTTCTCTAAGTCGAATCAGAGTTGTTTTCTCTTGTGTGTTTATGACTTATGACAGCTGAAAAAAATGTGGCAGGTGGAAATTTTTTCTTTGTGTAACGGCAAAACACAACCCTGGGAAACTTGGCAAGTGCTCATCCAGGGCTTCCAGGGCTTGGTCGCCTGTGCATATATGAAACAACAAGAAAACTATATAAGCGTTAAGCTCGATGCTCGTCACTCAGTCAGCTCACGCTCCTTGGTCTGTCACCGCTTCCATTGACAGTTAAATATGTAAACATAAAACACGCGGACAATAACTTGAAACAAAACTTTGCATGGAAAAGAGGGAAGCTCGACGGTCCTCTCATCACAACACTCAAACAAAACATCTCTCTTCCCTTTGGCGACCACGCCTGCTTCCCACTGGCTCACTTAATTACTTTAGCACACCCCTTTTTAAATTAACACCTCTTGTGTGACCAATTAAGCCCACCCCCTGTCCTGACAGCCAATAAGGAGACAGTGTATTTGTTGTTGTAATACCCACTTCAGCCACAAGAGGCTGATGTTCAGCAGTACCTCATGTGTGAAATAGGACCAAAAGCATTCCTGTTTTTTTTCCAGGTTTTAATTTCTCCATGCACTCTGAACATAAAGTGCATACACTGCATTGTGTGTTAGCAATAAATGCAATATTACTGTCATTTCTTTCTTTTGGCAAAAAATGTTTTTTAACACTATAAGACTTCAAAAATTTATCACGAGAATTTTGTTAAATAGAAAATTTTGCTGTGTCCTTATTCTGTGTTAACTGTGAATTTCTCCATGTAGAGAAAAGAGCAGTATCCAGGCTTCTCAGCGACGAACGGAGAGGAAACTGAAGGAGCTAAACGCCACGTTAGACCAGGAGAGGAGCCAACATGTTGAGCAGAGAGATCAGGTAAATATCAAGTTGTTTTTTTTGCTTTGTGGCTGCTGGTTAACTAGTAAATGTTGATGCACTCTTGGCTTTTACGCTACATTCGTTTACCCGATGCTTTTGTCCAAAACAACTTAACAATAAGTGCATTTAAAACTTATAGGAGTGGGGACCGCCATTATTCTGAAACCCGAATAGTCAGACTAATGTTCCATAGAACCAAAAGCCTGTTCGTCTGACAGCCCATTATTCCAAAAACAAATATGCACTGTTCCAAAGGCCCATTGCCCCAAAAATACACACTCTCCTAGTACCTTACCATGGTGCTAAATTGGCCCTGAATGAGGCAAACTATGCAGGATTCTCCCAAAAATCAGTGTATAGACTCACACAAAAGAATCCCTCTCAATCGTTACCCACGACCCAACAGAAATGTGCCCATGCCTTCATATTTTGTCAGTATTTTGCTGTGTTACTCACATCAGGAAAGAAAAAATGGTATGGGAAAATCTCTCGCTGTAAGATGTTAATTAGTGAGCTTTAGAGGTGCTGGTGGGTGGATTTTTCTTTTCCTGCCATTGACTTACGCTTCAAATTTAGCTTACAGACACAAGAGTGGTATCAATCCTCTGATATAACTCTCAAAAAGAAAGCAAATATGGGTACTTTCCAAAATATTCTTTAAATGTTGAGTGAAATTTACGTGATCAAATATTTTCCTGTGTCTGTCTGGCGTTTTCTGCCTGTGTTTGTACTAATTTACTGTCTCAACATGGTTTTAATTATATTTTAAGAATTATCATTTGACACTGTTTGACTTACACCTGCTGTTTAATCATTAGCACAGTTCAAATAGAGCTTGATTGCTTCTGTTACTAAAGACTAACATCACTTGTGCTCCTCCTGACCCAAACCCACCCTCACTTGGTCACCAGAATGCTCCCTGACCTCCCCGTCCCTCTCATCTTTCTGCTGCCCTTTTTTACGTTGCTGCTCCCCTACAAACCCTCACACCTGTCAGACCCCCCCCTAACTTTAACCTCTGCCTGTCCTGCTTCGTCCCCTTCGCTCCCTCACGGTACCCGGGTGAAGTTCTGCCTCTGCCAGAAAGCCATAAACCTCTCCCCAACCCTGATCTCTCCGGAAGAGTGGTCTGACACTTTCTGGCAGAAAACCCTGAAGGCAAACTTGTCCCGCACGCTCCCTCGTGACCCCACGTCTTCACCTCTGTGACCTCCTCTGTTCCCCTCTAACCCCCTGCCTGTCCCTGTCTCCATCCCCAGCTGTCTCTGCGCGTGAAGGCCTTGAAGCGGCAGGTGGACGAGAGCGAGGGGGAGGTGGAGCGCCTGGAGGGAGTCCGCCGGAAGGTTCTCAGGGACCTGGAGGAGCAGCAGGAGCTCCAGGAGGCGCTGCAGGCCAAAGTCACAGCACTAGAGGGTGAACTAAAGTGAGTTACTGTCCCATCTCTGTCAAATAATGTTGACTTGAGATTTTTTTCAGTCACAAGCAGTAGAATTTTACAGTTCCACATACAAAGTAAGACCATGTCCTTAAAGGCATAGTTCAGATTTTGTGAAGTGGGGTTGTGTGAGGCACTTATGGCCCTTTTCCAGACACAGACGTGGCCCGACTCGACACGGTTTGACTTGACACGTCAGCCCATCACAGCAGGGGTTTGCATGTTTGCATTTCCATTACAACAGGGCTATCCACTTGAAGATTTGTCTTTTACCTGAAGACGAGGCTCGAGTCGAGCGGTGGATAAACCAATTATATATGTCTCTGGGATAAACCCACTGTTTCTTTAAATTCTTCATACGCCAAATCCCGAATTGTTTTGTTATTTAAAGGCTTTTATTATGAAACAGCACAATCAGGAAATGTTTTCATTTGGGGGTTCCATCAGCAGTAACTTTGACTACAACTACGACACAACTGAAAGCAAATATGAAACAGTAAAATAATGCAGATACCTGAAAGTACAAACATCGACAGAGGAGAGAAACTCCATTTCAATACGTAAAGACTCTGTTGGAAGCTACAAAAGTACTGAACATAAAGAGACTTTAGGAAACGTCTTTCTCTCCGTTCTCCTGCACAAACATGAGTTCAGTATGACAACACTCTTTTGTTCGAGGAGGAGAAAGGAGGGTCGTCATGGGTTAGCCGTGGCCAGCAAGACGTCACCGCAGCATCTTGCTTTGGCCCCACTCCAGAGTGGGTCCGGCTCAGCGCAGCTAGGCGCGATAAAAGTGGTTATGGAAATGCAAAAGCACCAGTGAAAAAGCCCCATAGATGGCGGTCGACACAAACCCCAGTTTGGATAAGCAGCAGCAGTACCAGTGTAGGAAGCTAAGCTATGTACTGTTGTGGACAGACTCAGCAGCAAAACATATTTTAGCCACCTAAAACAGTGGTTCCCTATCGGGGGGTCCCGGCCAAAAATCACAGGGCTGTCTACTCTAAGGTTGTCCAACTTAGATTCACACACGCTAACTAAAATCGTAAAACGTTAAGTGTGCATACCAAACTATTTGAAAAGATCCCCATCATTTGTCCTGAATTAAAAATACTGTAGTATGTTACTTAATAAGCCTCATGTCTGTGGTCTCTGGAGCTCTGGAAGGACGAGTGTGTATAAACCTGTCGGGTTGTTAAAAGAAAAAAATGCTAAGCTTATATGAGAAAAAGAGACATTTACCAAATGTAAAGCTCAAAGTAGCAAGAACAAAACAAGCAAAGCAACAAATAGCAAGTCAGACTGGCAGAGCAATAACAATAGCAGCAAAAGAACAAGGAGCAACAGAGAGCAGCCGACAGACAGGTTTTTTTTTTTTTTGTATGTTTGCATGTGTCAGTGAGAATGTCCAAAATAGAGTTCTTGAAAACTGATCTGGGAATGAAATGAAATAAAGCAGTATATACCGCTCAGCTTCCTGAACTGGTCCTCATGCTGCTTCTCCAAACTGTGGGCGTGCACTGACTCTGGATCAGCGCCTCAAACAACTTCAAAACTTCAAAACTGTCCCTTTAACTGCCAGCGTTTGACAAGAAGTACCCATGTGTCTTCTTTACACTAGGTGGCACTCTGTAGTAACTAGCTGGACACATGCCTGTGTTCACTGTGCTGCGATTAATTAAAGTAGAAGAGTCGAGTCAATGATTTTTTAACATTTTTTGGGGGGATTTTCTTCTTTCCGTCTCAGGCGGAAGTCGCAGCACACACACCGTGCAGCTCTGGGCTCCTCCACTTTGAGCTCTGAGGAAGAGGACGGTTTCTATGACACCAACATCACCTCCATCCTGAACGAGAGCCACCTACAGACCAGCAACTGCTGAAGGAGGATGACGGCATGAATAGAAAGAGAGAGGGAGAACCTATAAAAAGATTTTTTTTTTTTATTGTCCCGCTCTCTCTCTCTCTCCCAGTGCAAACACTTTTGTCAGATTTTTGTCAGAAAGAGGTACTCAGGGCATCAAGGACTCGCTCGTGTGAAGAACTCGGTTGCCATGCACTACACATTTGCCTTGCAGTTGTTCTTGGGTTTATTTTTAGCGCGGCAGTCCGACAGAGACAGGTTGTCGGGATAATTAGATTGCATTTTTTGGAGCCGTCAGCTGTGATGATGATTGCTTCAGTGCTGTCATGTTTTATCTGTCTGTGATCTTCTGTTTTCTCTGTTACACTGAAAGAAAACCAATACAGTTACAGTTAGAAATACGAGGTTTTACTGCATCT
>JAJHUR010137167.1:90788-120023 GCA_027495735.1 Lutjanus campechanus | reverse complement strand
ACCAAAAGCCTGTTCGTCTGACAGCCCATTATTCCAAAAACAAATATGCACTGTTCCAAAGGCCCATTGCCCCAAAAATACACACTCTCCTAGTACCTTACCATGGTGCTAAATTGGCCCTGAATGAGGCAAACTATGCAGGATTCTCCCAAAAATCAGTGTATAGACTCACACAAAAGAATCCCTCTCAATCGTTACCCACGACCCAACAGAAGTGTGCCCATGCCTTCATATTTTGTCAGTATTTTGCTGTGTTACTCACATCAGGAAAGAAAAAATGGTATGGGAAAATCTCTCGCTGTAAGATGTTAATTAGTGAGCTTTAGAGGTGCTGGTGGGTGGATTTTTCTTTTCCTGCCATTGACTTACGCTTCAAATTTAGCTTACAGACACAAGAGTGGTATCAATCCTCTGATATAACTCTCAAAAAGAAAGCAAATATGGGTACTTTCCAAAATATTCTCTAAATGTTGAGTGAAATTTACGTGATCAAATATTTTCCTGTGTCTGTCTGGCGTTTTCTGCCTGTGTTTGTACTAATTTACTGTCTCAACATGGTTTTAATTATATTTTAAGAATTATCATTTGACACTGTTTGACTTACACCTGCTGTTTAATCATTAGCACAGTTCAAATAGAGCTTGATTGCTTCTGTTACTAAAGACTAACATCACTTGTGCTCCTCCTGACCCAAACCCACCCTCACTTGGTCACCAGAATGCTCCCTGACCTCCCCGTCCCTCTCATCTTTCTGCTGCCCTTTTTTACGTTGCTGCTCCCCTACAAACCCTCACACCTGTCAGACCCCACCTAACTTTAACCCCTGCCTGTCTTGCTTCGTCCCCTTCGCTCCCTCATGGTACCCGGGTGAAGTTCTGCCTCTGCCAGAAAGCCTTAAACCTCTCCCCAACCCTGATCTCTCCGGAAGAGTGGTCTGACACTTTCTGGCAGAAAACCCTGAAGGCAAACTTGTCCCGCACGCTCCCTCGTGACCCCACGTCTTCACCTCTGTGACCTCCTCTGTTCCCCTCTAACCCCCTGCCTGTCCCTGTCTCCATCCCCAGCTGTCTCTGCGCGTGAAGGCCTTGAAGCGGCAGGTGGACGAGAGCGAGGGGGAGGTGGAGCGCCTGGAGGGAGTCCGCCGGAAGGTTCTCAGGGACCTGGAGGAGCAGCAGGAGCTCCAGGAGGCGCTGCAGGCCAAAGTCACAGCACTAGAGGGTGAACTAAAGTGAGTTACTGTCCCATCTCTGTCAAATAATGTTGACTTGAGATTTTTTTCAGTCACAAACAGTAGAATTTTACAGTTCCACATACAAAGTAAGACCATGCCCTTAAAGGCATAGTTCAGATTTTGTGAAGTGGGGTTGTGTGAGGCACTTATGGCCCTTTTCCAGACACAGACCCGGCCCGGCTCGACACGGTTTGACTCGACACGTCAGCCCATCACAGCAGGGGTTTGCATTTCCATTACAACAGGGCTATCCGCTTGAAGATTTGTCTTTTACCTGAAGACGAGGCTCGAGTCGAGCGGTGGATAAACCAGTTATATATGTCTCTGGGATAAACCCACTGTTTCTTTAAATTCTTCATACCCCAAATCCCAAATTGTTTTGTTATTTAAAGGCTTTTATTATGAAACAGCACAATCAGGAAATGTTTTCATTTGGGGGTTCCATCAGCAGTAACTTTGACTACAACTACGACACAACTGAAAGCAAATATGAAGCAGTAAAATAATGCAGATACCTGAAAGTACAAACATCGACAGAGGAGAGAAACTCCATTTCAAGACGTAAAGACTCTGTTGGAAGCTACAAAAGTACTGAACATAAAGAGACTTTAGGAAACGTCTTTCTCTCCGTTCTCCTGCACAAACACGAGCTCAGTATCACAACACTCTTTTGTTCGAGGAGGAGAAAGGAGGGTCGTCATGGGTTAGCCGTGGCCAGCAAGACGTCACCGCAGCCCGCTTGAAGGAGGGTGTGTCTCGCTTTGGCCCCACTCCAGAGTGGGTCCAGCTCAGCGCAGCTAGGCGCGATAAAAGTGGTTATGGAAATGCAAAAGCACCAGTGAAAAAGCCCCATAGATGGCGGTCGACACAAACCCCAGTTTGGATAAGCAGCAGCAGTACCAGTGTAGGAAGCTAAGCTATGTACTGTTGTGGACAGACTCAGCAGCAAAACATATTTTAGCCACCTAAAACAGTGGTTCCCTATCGGGGGGGGGGTACCGGCCAAAAATCACAGGGCTGTCTGCTCTGCTCTGCTCTAAAATCGTAAAACGTTAAGTGTGCATACCAAACTATTTGAAAAGATCCCCATCATTTGTCCTGAATTAAAAATACTGTAGTATGTTACTTAATGAGCCTCATCTCTGTGGTCTCTGGAGCTCTGGAAGGATGAGTGTGTATAAACCTGTCGGGTTGTTAAAAGAAAAAAATGCTAAGCTTATATGGGAAAAAGAGACATTTACCAAATGTAAAGCTCAAAGTAGGGATGTCAGTGATTAATCATTAATCAGTTTGATAGCAGGAAAAAGCAAAAACAGGCCAGCGACAAAACGAAGTAATGCAATGACAGCAAGAACAAAACAAGCAAAGCAACAAATAGCAAGTCAGACTGGCAGAGCAATAACAATAGCAGCAAAAGAACAAGGAGCAACAGAGAGCAGCCGACAGACAGGTTGTTTTTTTTTGTATGTTTGCATGTGTCAGTGAGAATGTCCAAAATAGAGTTCTTGAAAACTGATCTGGGAATGAAATGAAATAAAGCAGTATACCGCTCAGCTTCCTGAACTGGTCCTCATGCTGCTTCTCCAAACTGTGGGCGTGCACTGACTCTGGATCAGCGCCTCAAACAACTTCAAAACTTCAAAACTGTCCCTTAAACTGCCAGCGTTTGATAAGAAGTACCCATGTGTCTTCTTTACACTAGGTGGCACTCTGTAGTAACTAGCTGGACACATGCCTGTGTTCACTGTGCTGCGATGAATTAAAGTAGAAGAGTCGAGTCAATGATTTTTTAAAATTTTTGGGGGGGATTTTCTTCTTTCCGTCTCAGGCGGAAGTCGCAGCACACACACCGTGCAGCTCTGGGCTCCTCCACTTTGAGCTCTGAGGAAGAGGACGGTTTCTATGACACCAACATCACCTCCATCCTGAACGAGAGCCACCTACAGACCAGCAACTGCTGAAGGAGGATGACGGCATGAATAGAAAGAGAGAGGGAGAACCTATAAAAAGATTTTTTTTTTTATTGTCCCGCTCTCTCTCTCTCTCTCTCTCCCAGTGCAAACACTTTTGTCAGATTTTTGTCAGAAAGAGGTACTCAGGGCATCAAGGACTCGCTCGTGTGAAGAACTCGGTTGCCATGCACTACACATTTGCCTTGCAGTTGTTCTTGGGTTTATTTTTAGCGCGGCAGTCCGACAGAGACAGGTTGTCGGGATAATTAGATTGCATTTTTTGGAGCCGTCAGCTGTGATGATGATTGCTTCAGTGCTGTCATGTTTTATCTGTCTGTGATCTTCTGTTTTCTCTGTTACACTGAAAGAAAACCAATACAGTTACAGTTAGAAATACGAGGTTTTACTGCATCTGCTTCGACTTGAATCATGTCTTTGTTGTGTTCTTTGTATCGACTATAGTTACTGTGGTAGCACAATACTGTGGCATGGTTTATGATCAGAGGTCATATTACAGTAGACTTGAAAATTCAAACCACTTTTTAAACCAAAAAATAACTTTTTCTTAGTGTTCTAGTCTTATCTTTTGAAGTCCATTTTAGACAATGTGATGAAAAAAAAGAAGATCCTGTAAGTCATTTTAATGAGAAACCCTCTCGAAATAATCACTGTCTCAAAATAAAGAGAAATTTCATTATTTTGAGACAACAACTCATTATTTTGACACACCAACTCAATATTATGAGAAATATTCTCATTATTTTGAAATAACTCATTATATTGAGATAACTAAATTATTATTTTGACAGAATAACTCATTATTTTGAGATAGAAACTCATTATTTTGACATTACTCATTATTTTGAGAATACCTCTCATTATTTTGGGATAATATCTCATTTTTTTGAGATACTAACTCATTATTTTGAGAATATTTCTCATTATTTTGAGATACTAACTCATTATTCTGAGATACTTAGTCATAATTTTGAGAAAGTTTATAATTTTATTGACTTACGGGATATTTTTCTGCCATCACATTGGTGGAAATCGTCTTCTTTATATACATTTGTGTTTCTTTACGCATGGTAAAGTTACTTCTGTCAGTGTTGTTCGCAGCTCCAAGTGTTTCTTTGTGCATTGAAAGTGATGTTTTGTTTTTTTTAACCTTTGAATGTGACAATGATGGGCCATTTAAACTGAGCCTATATTTTTTACACTGTATTAGCTGTATTACTGAAGAAGACAATCAAATATACGTACAGTAGCACTGTGTGTCCTCAGAGATTAATCCTCTCCCTATAAACTTTTTCTACATTAAACACCATATTTCTGATGTGGTTTAATATATTGCTACATATTAAGCTTGATTCATGTGCATGTTTTCACTCAAATGCCTTAAAAACTGTCTTTATTTTCACTTTATATCGTCTCCGCATGTGTTCTGTTTATATGCTGTTGCTGTAATGACTTTAAATCGTATTTCTTATGCTTGCCTGTGCTTGAATCTCCTGTACATTCCTATTGAAAGAATCATGAGCTCTGGAAGCGTTCCACATTTCTCTTTGTTGCATCCGGCTATTATGAATGTCGATTATAATCTCCTGATGACATTTTGAAGGTGTTATTACATTTTGAAACATGTCACTTTTAACATTTTCATTTGGGCAATTACAAGCAAGGATGCTGTTAAATGAATATGAATATGTTTATTGAGCTGCTGGTAACATTTGAAATGTGGTGCAGAGCTTTGTACGTTTCCCCCAAATTTTTCGACACATATTTTAAGTAACTTTGGATCGTGTGTACAATAAAAAAGAGCTATATTATAGTTTTTTTGCCCCCCGTGTTTTCTCACTTCTTTGATCTCTTAATTGTTGATACGGAACAATACACATTCTGAAGATCTGTCTTAAACCAGTCGTCATGTGACCATATGAACACTGGGACAGTGTCTATTTTTACTGTAATCATTCCTCATGTTCACATTGGTAATGAGTCTTCAATTTAATGGGTGTGAAAATCTACAGTGTCTGCATTTTTTGTATTCAGGAGCCGGCTTGGGGAATAACAGATTACATGTAATGGGATTACCCAATTAGGATACAAGAACAGGTGACTTTATTCCATTATAGTTACAGAAAAAAAAAACAATCAGATTACAGATACATTTAGTAAAAATGGAGATTCAAATTTTAAAATACTTCTAAAAATAAAGAATTATATACCACCATGCACAGTGTGGACACATTACAACACAACTTTATGAGCCTCATAACACCCCTCAACTTCAGCATTATAACCACTAAAGTTAGCTACACAGACCAACAGCTAATGTTAGCCTCACAGGGCAATCACTAACATTAGCAACACAGATCAACCACTATCATTAGCTACAATGGCCAGTTGCTAACGTTAGCTATACAGACCAATCACTAACTTTAGCTACACAGAAATCCACTCAGGGGTTCACAATCCTCTAAATTCACAATTTGATATTTGACTTTATTGAAGGAAGAGCCCCTTGAGGTGAATCACCTCGTTTTCAAGGGGGATCCAAAGCAACAATATGACCTTCAATTGTCAATTTAATATTGAACATAGTAACACCCCTAGGGGGCACCAATTACATACATTAATGTACAGTATACAGTAGGTTTATTGGTGACATTACTATTACATGGTGTGATTTCTGCTCTGCTATGTGAGCCTTAACAGAGTTGTGTAAATCCTAAAGATGTCCCCCCCCCCCCTCCTTTTTCTTCACATTTGTTAAAAAGGTTCCATGTAAATGTGATATTTTATGAGACCAAACTCCTGCAGAAGCAGGTCAAGGTGACCTCCAGTGCTGTTCACTCAGATCATTCAGTAATTATGCAGGGTGGAGGACGTCTGAAACCTCTTTGAATTCAAACCCATTAAGGACAGTACCCACATGAACCATCTTATCCCAGGGGTGCGGCCATTACATCACACCGTCCTGCTGCCTACGTGTCCCTGAGGGAGGTGTGCCAGTTGAGTAACAGGCCTGAACCCAGTACGGATGAATCCACATCCTGTTCCCAGTTCACTCCATTAAACCTGTAACACTTCCACGTGTCCAAACAGACTGAAGACTTAATTGCCCCACCAACACAGTCCATGCATGTGTGAATATCCAGGTATTTGTGTCAAATACATTGGTCTGGAATCAAATCACTAAAAATCCAGTCCCCGACTGCCCTGAACTTTGTATTATTAATTTGTATCCAGAGGATTGTACATTAAACAGCAAAGAGAGGACAAAAAGACTGATCTATGTCTCGTTCAAGCAAGACACTTGATTTCTCTTTGCTGTAAAACGCTCTTCAGGTGGTTCCTGGCTTAAGGACCTGTCTGCATGCCCTGTCCTTGAAAAGCTAACAATGAAAAAGAAATCCACCAAATTTCCTGAGGTTTGGGATCCCTTTATTACATTCTTGGAGAAATTGTGAAATAGGTGAAGCTTCTCTTTGTCTACCATTTGTTGCTGTGCTGTCTGATACCTCTTTCATATAATACTATTAATCCTAATTAATTAATTTATTCATTTATTTATTTTTCCCTCAGGCAGAGGCAGGGTGCTTTTACACTAGTGTGACTATTTTTTTTATAATTTGTTACGATGCATGTTTGTGGATTGTTTACACGACCTAATAGATACATGTCTATTAAAATTAAATGCTCCCAGTCCAATAAGAAAGTTTATAAACTGATTGACATAAACTGTCAGCATGACACGCTGATCCATGATCACTGGATAGTTTTATAAAAGGAGCTTCAAAGGAAACAAGAGGTTTTTGGCTCGTTTCCTTGATTTTCTTGTTCCAGTAGCTCCGGGGTGCTGCAGGCTGCAGGATGTGATGGAAACACAGCACAGGTTTTTTGTTTTTTTTAACATGTACAGTTTATTAACAGCAGTGGTGGAAAGAGTACTGAAAATCTGTACTCAAGTACTGTTATGTTGCTAAAATATGCACTCAATTATAAGTAAAAGTACTGGTATTAGAAATATACTTAAGTAAAAGTACAAAGTATTTGTCGCAAAAACTACTCAGAGTATTAGTCACTTTTAAGTATTGATGCCCCAAACTAGGGCTGCAAGTTTTGTGTGTTTTCCTTCACCAATAGTTGAAAACACTAATAATCAATTAATCATTAGTAATTTACAAGATACAAAACACATTTTCTCATTTTCATGTTTTTTATTTGGTAATTTATTCTCATTTTAGGTCTAAGTTTAAGTTTCCTTATTCAAAAAATGGTGCCACCAGGTGCAATTACAGCCGTACTGATTAAATATCCATGAATACATTTTTAATTAGTTTAATTCGTAACAGCAATTAATCGATTGATTAATCATTAACATCTTTACTCCAAACTGGTGCTGCTGCAGCATTTTGTTTTGTTTTTCTTTTTTTTGGTCCTCGTTTTCATTGGACAAATTGTGATCAGATCGCCTGATTGGCTACTAAAATGCAGATGAAAGGTTTGGATATTAATTCAAATTGTACTCAACTATGATTTTAAAAGTAACTAAGAAGATTACATTTTGTTATGCATACTTAAATACAAGTAAAAGTACAGACTTGAAAATCTACTCATAAAAGTACAAGTACCCCAAATTTGAGTATTTGTAATTAGTTACTTTCCACCCCTGATTAACAGTGTTGGATGTAGGAGAAGTGACGGCAGCTTGTTTGCAAATGTTGCATCTGGATGTTGGATTTCAAAGCTCCCGTGATGACAGCAGACCTGACATATATTTTGAATATACAACAGAAACCAGTTAGAATATCAATAAACCTGAGGCGAGTTCACACACCTTTACAGGGGATACAGAGAATACAAGATCAAGGCCCGCGGCCGTCCTGCTGTTCTGTACTCGCTGCAGGTTTCACAGCTCGTCCTCAGACCCACTGCTGACCGGTTCAACCAGCCTGCTGGTTCACTGTCAAAGAGAATTTCATAGATTGTCAGGAGGCGTGGGAACAGGTTTGTGTTGTACTCGGTTCCTCTCAGCCAGTTAACGAGGAACTTTAAAGGTCTCTCCTACCATTGTTATGCAGACGATATTCAATTGACCCTTCGTTAAGCCCCGCCTCCAACTGTCCAATCATTGGTTAGCAACCGTAACTAGAGCCTGTCAAGCTTTGCATTTTTCTACATGTTGAAGGTGTGCAGGAGGCTCTGAGAAGAGCAACACAAAACAAAAGAACACACGTGTGGGGAATGCATTAAACGCTGTCTTCATCTGCTCTACCATGATCTGCAAATGTTAGCATGTCTGGCTAACTAATGCTAGCTTACTAGATGCAGTAACTTTACCTCCACAAAACTGCATCTGCATTGTTCTGTGGGGGTTTGAGGAGGAGGATGTGGGCTCGTGCAGAATCACAGTGGGCTGCCGCCGACAATGCATCTCTCTCTCTTGCTCACTGTCTCAAGTCTAAGCTTAGTTTAGCTCTTATCCCGGCTGTCTTCTGTGATCAGTCCGACTGGTCTGGCCAGGTGACCCGGCTCAAGGTCCGCTGCTCTAATCAAGCCTGCTGCGCTTCCTTTTCCCACCTTAATGAGTGTATTTCCATCATCCATCATGTAGATATACCTGGAGTATTTCACCATCCAGCCAATGGTTGCTGAGATGTAAGCTAGCTTTAGTCTTTTAGCATTCACGTTATATCATGTGCGCAGCTGTCAGGTAACTTTACATAAACACTTTCACTGGATTCTTGTTTTAAAACATGTCAGATGGAAACATTTAAAGGTCAGCTGGAGACTTCTCAGCCAACTCAAGTTAAGTTAGCATTAGCTTACATCAGTCACTGTATGAAATCTGCTTGTGATTATTATTTTAGCAAACAAATTCCACTTCCTCTGTCTCTTATTTGCTCTTTTTTTGTGACATCTGGTCTTTAAAGGTGCTATATAAATAAAACATTACTATTATCTTGGATCAAACTGGAGGAACTAAAACTGAACATCATACTGTGTATTTTACTTGTAGCCTAGAAAGTAAAAACTGCATCTCTAGTGTTACTTTTCATCTTGATTGTATCGCAGAATTATCCTCGTAGACTTTTTGGTTGCTCATTATCTTCAATTGTTAGTTCTAACTATTCAAATTACTGGGAGCGCAGCCTCAAGCAGCCCTGAAGTCAACACACACACACATACAAAACAAACTGAGACAGAGAAGAGCGTGTTCTTATTGCTCTCTGGCTGACTTCCACCCCTCAGAGACACAGAGTCTGTAATCCGTATTTGGTTTACTGTAATTACTGAAGACATCAAGCTGTAATCATGACTCCGCCTCACAGCCTCCTCTCTCCTAAGCTCACCTCCTCTTCTGTCCTCACTGGGTTAGGACTTTCTTTTTCTCTTTCCTTTTTTTTTTAGAAACACTAGAATGTTGAGTGACATAATGCTTGAAAATGTTTTTAATACCATGTCCTCAAATTTCCATCAACCAGAACCACCACGATGTGTCTAATTAGGTACAAATTTGTAGTTTGAGTGCAGGCAATCAATCATGGTGCTTTCCTGTACCACATAATTTGCAGGACTAAAAGCATTATTGGTATGAAAACAGACCTACACTCATGATGCGTGAGAAAGTGAGCAGTGGTTTCTACGAACTGGGTGATCGGCATTGTTCATGCTGCTGGTCGTGAATTACAGTGACAATGCTGTCATGTTATTCAACACCAGCACTGATCTCACATATACACAAATAAGCTAAAAATAGATCAATAATGCACATAACAGCCGCATCAATTTCATCACTGCTGTCTGAAATGTTAAACGACATCTTTAGTCTTAAGATGTGAAGAGTTTTACATTAAAGAATCAAATCCCAACTAACTTTAGGAATCCTATCTTATCTTACTTCACCTTATCTCAGGTTAGGAAAGACTAAATACTAAATCCAACATCGCTTATCAATCTTTATATCTGTTTCCTAGCAGCAGGCACTGCTGCTTCATCTCACTGAGCTAAACAACTTTGTAACCATTGTTATTTTTTTTCCAGTGAAAGATGAGATCAAAACAGATTGAGTCTGAGTTGTTGGTAACATCTGTAATGAAATCCAAAGTCTTTTGGGAAATTTACAACAATGATAACTTGGGACATTTAAAAAAAAAAAGAGAGTGGGCTGCGCAGTATCTGCTGGCATCCATTGTGTAAAACAAATAAAACAGCAGCTTTATAGATTAAACAGTTAGCTGACACTACTTAGCTACTGTTTGCTACTGTTAGCTAGTTAGTAAGTAAGCTTTTTTTCTAATGGAAACCAAATGGTTAAGCTCCTGTTAGCTAACACTACTGTTAGCTACCATAAGCTAGTTAGTAAGTCAGTTACTGTTAGCTAGCACCACTGTTAACAAACACTACTCTTTGCTACCGTTAGCTCTAATAAAGTTAGGGGAGTTTATAGTTTATAAGATTTTATCTAATTGCCATGGTTACCAAACACTTAAAACAGCTACTGTTAGCTAACACCACTGTTAGGGAACCCCACTGTTTGCTACCATTAGCTAGTGAAAAGTGAAAATTAGGAAACCTTAATGGTTATCTTAAAATTAGAAGAGTTTATTTAAGATTTTTCCTAATTACTATGGTTATCAAACAGTTAAGACAGCTACTGTTAGTTAACACTACTGTTAGCTACCGTTAGCTACTTAGTAAGTTAGCTACAAGACCTAGAACAGGTGGAAAAGTGAAGATTAGAACAGCTTAATTATTATCTTAAACTTAGGAGAGTTTATTAAAGATTTTTTTTTCTGATTACCAAGGCTACCAAACAGTTAAGACAACTATTGTAATTGAACACTACTGTTAGCTACTGTAAGCTAAGTAACACCACCACCACAGCACAACTGTTTGCTACCATTAGCTAGTTAGTAAATAAGCGGCTGTTTGCAAACAAGGCTGTTAGCGATTAGGACAGCAATTTAGGTTATTCTAAAATTAGAAGTGTTTATTTAACTTTTTTTTCTAATTACCATGGTTACCAAACAGTTCAGACAGGATATGTAGATAAGACGTTTCTGTAATAGAGCCTCAGATTTACCGCAACTTCATGACATTTAACCTTTTCAACGGAAACATTTGGTTTAAAATAACAAGCACACTTTATATTGTACAACATACAAAGGTGGCTACTGATCTGACAAAGGCCAAACCATTAATCTATAAAATCAGTCCATGTTTATTTTGGGCTGGGCTTTTCAAAATGAACTCCCTTTTGAATTTGATTCATTCTTACCAGTAGTCTATTTACCCTGTAAATGCCTCCCACAAGACAGATGTGCTATATTTACTGTGGGTTATTGTATTTCGGTGACATGTACAAAGTGAATATTTTCATAAGGGTGTCACAGAACAAATAGGTCTTAACATGAGGAAGGTTGTGTCTGAAACCATGATGTAAAACTTAATTACATGATGCCGAATGGAGGAAGCTGTAAAATAATACAGTAGACTTATGTGGTTTAACTTGATTTGGGGATTACCTTCCGGTCTTTCTATGGTCTTTGCCCTCTTATTTAATTTTACGCCACACCTGGCTCAAACTATAAAACAAGTAACAACAGGAAAATAGAGTCTCGCCACTTAGATTAAGCTAATCCTACATTTTAGAAAGCTTGTTTAACAGCTTTTATACTCATAAAACACTGATGAAACTCTGTTGATCACAAAATCAGATAAATAAAATCAATAAGTCATATAAAAGTATTACATTTTCCTTAGTGTACGACTTATTTCTTAGTGGTTTGATCCATTATTCAACAAAGAGCACAATGTTCTCTCACTGTCACAGAAACATTGTTGAACGCTGAAAGTAGGACACTTCCTCTTCAGACTTCATGTCACTAAAAGTTTCAAGCCATATGCCACCAAAGGTAAATGAGTTCAGCCATACTGCAGCCTAACAGGGAAATAAGTAAGTGGCAACAGAGCCACCTGACATGTGACAGGACTGTTATCAAACAGGACTACATCCTATTTGCAGGTCTGACACAGAATTAGCTGCAGCGCATGGCAGGCGAATCACAGTTACTGCAGGTTCCTGGTGCTGCGTTGTTTTCTGACGGAGATATTGTTGTTAAATGGGGAAGAGGTTAAATAAAAATTAGGTGAATCGAGACAGATGAAGAGCGTCAGCATATGGGATCAATGTGGAAGAAGCTCAGGCAGGTGACTGAGGACAAAATGCTGCGGTTCAGCAGCACTCACACCAAATGTCTGCCAGACGGAGGCGTCATCAACTTCTCTGAGGTTAGACATGGTTTATTTTGGTCAATATGTGTTACTGAGTAAATCATTAAGTCATTAACATCCTTATTGATCCCCAGGAAAATATGAATAATCAATTTGAATGTATTCATATTTATCTCTGCTTTTGATTTTAATATAATTTGATTTAATGTGATGTACAATAATATAAAGCATTTAAGGCTAGTGATTAATCTGATTACTGGACAATAATCTTGCATTTTAATAACAAGATGAAAAACGTGTAAAAGACAAAAATGTAACAAGACAAAAAATACATAACAAGACAAAAATGATATGACAAGACAAAAAAGATGTAACAAGACGAAAAAGACGTTACAAGGCAAAAAAGATGTGACAAGACATAAGATGAAAACAACATGAAAGAGCTAACAATGCAAAACAGACAAAACAAGACTTGAAAGACGTAACAAGACAAAAACGACGTAAAACTCGTAACAAGACAAAAAAGACGTAACACGATGAAAACAACATAAAAGATGTAACAAGACAAAAAACAGCGTAAAAATCTTAACCGGGCAAAAAAAAGACATCACAAGACAAGAAAGACATAACAAGATGAAAACAATGGAAAAGTCGTAACAAGACAAAAACAACGTAAAAGACATAACCAGGCAAAAAAGACAGGGCGTAAAAGACCTAACAAGATGAAGAAAGATGTATCAAAGATGAAAAAGACGTAACAAGACTAAATAAAGACACAACAAGATGAAAATAACATAAAAGCTGTAACAAGACAAATTAGACATAACTAAAAAAAAGAAGTAAAGATGTAACAAAACAAAAACAATGTAAAAGAGTTAACCAGGCAAAAAAAGACTTAACAAGACAAGAAAGATGTGACGAAATTAAATAAAAGACGTAACAAGACGAAAAAATGTAACAAGATAAAAAAAAAGATGTAACAAGACAAAAAAGATATAAACAATGTAAAGTTGAAAGTTGTAAGTAAGTTGACTCAATACCTCTACTTTCACCAGTCTTTCTTTTATGGAAGTGTCTGTACTCATACATATATTGTATATGACATATGACTGAATATACTGTATACCCTGACTCTGTTTGACCTAAATGGAATGGAGCCATGTTTAGAATAATTGATGACACCTTTATACTCTTTCATAACAATGTGGCTGCCATGACAAAGGTATAGGTTTACAGGGAGGATAAGTATATTTTAGAACAAATAGCTCCAGGGTATAAAAATGATAAAAGATAAAATATTAAAAATGTTTCAAGCAAAACAGACCTACTGTAAATCTAAAATAATACAGAATGTCCAGAATGACTCCTCCTGATTTATGATTCAGAACATTCCTGTTAAACGAGGCTCAGACATGTTGAAGACCTGCAGGGTTCAAGTTTGCAACCTGGACAGACAGGCAGAGAGGAAGAGACACACAGAAACACAGAAACACAGAGACAGACAGGCAGAGAGGAAGAGACACACAGAAACACAGACAGAAAGACAGGGAGCAGGACAGTCTCCAGGTGTATCCTCTCTCTGTGTGCGTGTTCTGCTGAAGTAAAGCTGCTGTTCGAGACCAGGAGGAGATGTAAACTTTTAAACACTGTCAGACAGGAAAGAAAAACAGTCAACGGCTATAATTTTTTTGTTCTTTTTCATGTGGCTTCATTTTTTTTTTTGAACTGAGAAGATGAACGGTGGTGTGACGCGGACTGTGGAGAAAGAAGAAGAGGACAAGACCGCGAACGTGAGTGATGACGAATCAAACTAACGTTTAAAAAAAAAAACGTTTAACGGTTAAATGTTTTAAATCAAAGAGACGTTAAAAGTCAGGTTAAACTTAATTTAACTAATTTAAATGCACTTTTAGTGAGTTAATCTCACCTTATATGTCCTGAGGTAGGTCTGAACTTCATTAACGACAAGAGAACGTGTTCCACAGCTGTGACAGGTTATAACGTTTAATGTTAGCTAGCGTTAATTGTTTAGCCGAATGTTAGCACGGTGGTATTTTACAGATGTTTTTTGACAGTGTACCTACTTTGAAAGCCTATCTGTAGGGAGAAATCTAGTTCGTTTAATCAAAGCTACTTAGAAAAAGTAGTTCAAACTACTAAAAAATGTGCCTACATTTGACAAGAAAATATAGCAAAAATATAACAGAAAAGTCACATGGCAGCATAAAGTGCGACTTATTACAAAAAGTGCCCATTTTGTTGGTTCCTCATAAATTAAAAAGAAAAAATATACTACTATTCATGTGAAAGTGTGCTGAATGCCAGCTTTGCATTGTATACAGCAGTACAGAAACAAAGGTAAAATGTAACTTTAAAAATCATTGTTTTCCTAGTTGTCTATCTCAGTATTGGGATATTGGGGGTATTTTACAGAATTGTTGTCAGTGTCGGGGAAGCTGCTTTCAAAGAGAGAAATGTAGTTTGTTTAATTAAAGCTACTTCGAAAAAGTGGTTCAAACTAATAAAAAATTATCAAACTGAATAATGTACCTACATGTGATGGGAAGACATAACAAAATGTAATACAGAAAAGTCACAAGCCAGCATAAAATGTAATTTATTTGAGTTTATTACAAAAAGTGCCCATTTGTATGCATGTATACATAAATCTGGGGAAATGCAGGGAACCCAAGCTTTGGTTTGTATACAAGAATAAAGAAACAAATTCAAAATATTAAAAAAAGTTGTCTATCTGAGTATTGGGATTTATTATTTTTTTAATTAGTATTTTACAGAATTTTTGACAGTGTTGAGAAGTTTGTTCGAAAGTATAGCTTTGCAAATCCACCCTGACAAGTTTGAGCATTCGGGCGATAAGGCTTGTAAATATTATCAACAGTTTCAGGGTATGCCATGATATACAGCATATATCCTGATGTACACATTTTCTTTGAAATAATATACCATAAATTCTCAAATGGTGACGATCTTTTAAAATATGATGCATTGATGTAGATTAAACTACACTACAGTAAATTAGGCCTGGGTGATATGGACAAAATCAAATATCACAATATTTTTGACAAAATTCCATGATATCAATATTGTGACAATACTGTACATGGTACAAAATATTAACACAATGAGATTTTTGATAAATAATCATCAGAGTCATGTGACTATAATGACTAATTGGGTAAAGGTGACTAATAGAACAGTTAGTACAGTCCAGTAAGTTCAGAACATGAACTTGCTTAACTAATGTGCAGCCTTTAAAACCAGGAAAAGACTACAGTTCTGCCACATCACGATAAAATTATATCCAAAATCTTAGACAATATCTAGACTTGTGTCACAATAACAATATAATATCATTGTATTGCCCAGCCCTAGTTTGGATAACCAAAGCTTCTCAGAAAAAGTAGTTCAAACTACTTTACTTTACTTAAAAAAAAGGAAATATTGAATTGACCATGAGATAAATTATAACAAAATATAATACACAAAAAGAAGTCATACGCAAGCAAAAGGTACTGCCAAATTGACTTTATTGCAATAAGTGCCCACTTATTCACAGATCATACAATAAACCCCAAAAAAATAAGTACCCCACTGTTCACGGAAAGTGCAAGTAATGTCTGCTTCGAGAGGCAATAGTAAAATAAATAATAATCAATATTTTCTTTTTATGGTTATGCATAAAAAAAAGTTTAACTTTCATTCATTCATTCATTGTCTGTAACTGCTTATCCTTGAAGGGTCGCGGGGGGCTGGAGCCGATCCGAGCTGACACTGGACGAGAGGCGGGGTTCACCCTGGAGAAGTCATCAGTTCATCGCAGGGTAAGTTTAACTTCCAGTTATCTATTGCAAAATGTAGTTCAACTACTAGTTTAATTACATGTACAAGTAGTTCAGTACACCTCAATACTGATTTTTTTTTAAAACTACACGATACATTTAGTATAACATTGTTGTGACATGAAAAACAGACACTTCACTTTTCACCAAACATATGTTGGGATATATTGTGAGAAACAAAATACAAGTTGTTCACGTGAAAACAAAATTTGTCCAAACAGTGCATGTGCTCTTAATTCACATATATTCTCTGTGGTGAGTTTGAATCACCACACACCTGTGTTTCTTCTTTTCTTTCTTCTTTTTTCTTTCTTCGCAGTGTCATATGTTGTTTGACTAAGCATCAACTCAAATGTTTGTTCAAAGCAAATTTAATGATCACAGCAAACAGGAAACTTTATCTTTCACGTTATGGGGCTGAGAGTAGCCTTTGGCAGGAGCGTGTCAGTCCGATGGTATTAATTGTACACTGTGACATGATTTAGTCTTGTAATATCTTGAGGACATGAGTAAATCAAATGACTGCAATTTAAAAAGAAAAGTGAAGTACTCAGTATCCCTAAATCCCCTGAAAGAGATAAAAGCAATGTCAAATGGTCACCAAATTCGGTAGTTATCACTTTTGTGTGCAAAAACACCACACTGGATTAGACAGCTTCTTGTTGCATAAGTTGAACGCCACTTGCTGCACGTTCATCATTAACTTTTTGAGCGACTGTTCTGCTTGTGTCACTGTGTACATGGCACTTTCGCTGTAACTTTAACCTGCGTGCTGCCTTTTGGAGAATGTGTTTACACAGTAAAGACGAGCCAGCATACTGCACTGGCTGTTCTTTCACAGCACACTGCAACTTGTTATAACAATGAATTGATGCACTGCAGCAAGTGAAGTTTGAATTAGAAGTAAATTAAATTGTTTAGACCCTCCAGCCATGTTTTTGTTCCTTACAGATAAATGTAACATTGTTTGACATTCTAGAACTTTATGAAGTTCGGTGTTTGTTAAGGCCTCACTAAGAAAACTATTTACCCGACATTCTGGAATGTTCTATTTACGGAGAATTCGATGCCAGGGGTTCCGAAGAACTCATTAAGAAAGTGCCAAGACTTGTTGGTTGGGTGGCTTTCATTGGCAGTTCAATAATGTTTGTTTTTCTGGTCTGATCTTATTTCAGGAACATGTCTCTAACTCTTAACATGCGATCCGCTTTGTGTAAAACCTGCTCTTTCACAGTTTGTTGCACAGTGTTGTCTTTACTTCCTTGGTAGGATAATATTTACCAAAGTGACGTGAATAAGAACTTGTCAAACGAGAGGTTAAACTTTTTTTGGTGTCAGTAATTCGTAGGCCTAAAACCATTGTGTTAATAAGTGTTATGTCCTGTCATAATGGCACATGTGTGCCAGGATGGTGGCATGAATGAACAGATCGTTTGTTTATACAGATATTTGGCAGTAAGAGGAGGCTCACATAGTCATGCCTCGACTAATGCACGCATTTCAAATTAATGTTTGCCAGCTGTCAGCTTTGATGGATTCCGATGTTAAATCAAAAGAATAAACGATTAGACGAGGGTTCTCAGACCTTTTTCGTTTGGAGTATAGAGCTCGGTAAAGTAAAATACCGGGCCATCTGGCAACTCACTTCCCTGACTGGGCCAGCGGTAAAAATGAATTAAACTATTAAACTATTCTGACAATCAGGTCATTGTTTAAGTAATTTTCCTGCAAAAATGGCAGAAAATGCTGTGTTCAGCCTCTCAAATATGAAGATTTCATGCTTTTCTTTGTTTATTATCATATTAAACTGAATATCTTTGCGTTTTAGACCGACAAAACAAGACAATTAAAGACATCACCCTGGACTCTGAAAAACTGGGGTGAACATTTTTCACTATTTTCTGACATTTTATAGATGTTGCAGCCCCTGATTAAACATGACAATTAACCTTAGTCTTTGATGCTATTTGATAACTGCTAATAAATAAAACGATTTGTACAGGGGCAAGTAAAAGTTGATGTTTATTTGTAAATCCATTGACTGTAACAGGAATAAGGACTTTATATAAATGAACTTGACTTGATCAGGTTGATGCTATGAATTCACTGGTCCATAAACAGAGCAGTGATACTCAATTAGACATAGCTAGGTGGTTGTTGTATTTTGTGAGTCATGTGATCTCACTGTAAACATGAGCTTTGACCTCTTTTGCATCTTGTTCTGCCAACCTGTATTTCCACCAGGAAACCTATTTCATAAGCACCTTTAGGAGTTCAGATGTTTTTTCTCGACACATGACATTTAAGTTAACGTGCGTTCTTCTTCTGTCATGGCGTGAGAACACGCTGATAAGAGCAAAAATGTTCCAGGCAAGCATATTATTAAAATAGCTTAGAGGTATTGTTGTGGGGTGTACTTAACGTGGCTACATAAGAGAGATCCACTCTGAGCCTTGTGTATGTGACACTGACATTGTTAAATGGCATGTTTGCACTGCTCACATATCAACAAAAGGTTAAGGAACTACATACAAATAGCTTGATGGGTAACAGTATATTTAGTACACACCTGTACAAACTGGAAGTCTGCTCTTTGTATAAAATATAAAGAAACATGTAAGGTACTTTTAGATTAAAATACATGAGTAATTAAACTTTTGTCAGAACTTAAAGTCTGCATCCAGTCATGTTTTAAACTATATAAAATACTCTGCAGGATGTAATAAATTGTATCTGATATGTGTTTTTTTTTGCAGAATACCTTGTTAAAACGGCCTACATACAGCTTTACACCTTTCCTTCATTTAGTATTCAAGGATTCATGTATATGCAAATAGTCCCCATCCTCTCCACACACACCAACCTCTCACCCCAACCCATAAGTAACTGCACCTGGCTTCTCTTGTGTTTTGCTAACTAATCACGGAAATGACGTATGGCGTCATACACCCAGCCTAACTGAATCTTTTCTTCTTCTTCTTCTTCTTCTTCTACTTTTTTGGCTCACTGCCGTTTCAAAGCAAGAGAAGCTCAAACATGGTGTTTACTGCTTATTGCTCTCCCGATATGTCCTGTAACACATGAAAAACACCACGTGGACGTGTAGACATTAATTGATTATCAAAATAGTCAGTGATTCATTTAATGATCGATTCCTAATCAGTTAATCGTTGCAACCCTAATGGATGCAGTCAGGGTGTCCCCCCTTACCAAGTGACCTAGTTTTATGCAGAAGTTTTATACAGAATAAATACAAAATATACAAGACTTGAGACTTGATGCTGAGGCAGAAAGAAACCCCACTGCTTGTCAGGTCACACGGGGTAATGATTGCTTACACATTTGGATTGGAGACCTTTTGCAGCAGCGCCACCCTTGAAAGAAGGTCTTACCAGCAACAACTGGATATTAAATGGCAATATATGAAAAACTACCAGCAATATTTTTCTGTATTCATATTTGTGAATAAATATTTTCCAATAAAATAATGAATACTGGACATAGTATTATGTAATAAATGCAAGTGACAAATAATTTTTCAAAGATTTTTCTCAAAACACCCCACATTCAGCTGTTGAGGTTTTCAGGGTGCCTCAAGTGTCAAACATGGGGTCTCAGACCGTATAAAGTATAAAGTTTCAGATAGTTAGAGGCTCATCGACACACACAAACATGAACATATTTGGACTGTGGTGTTTGACTTTTGTTTGCACAGTTTTGTTTACACTGCACACGCTCACCGTGCCAGTGTCAGTTATATAAAGACACTTCATTAATCTCTGTTACATAACTCGCTCCACACATTCCTCAGAGTGCTGCTACTGTACCTAACGTTGTCACCGTGAAGCCTTCTTCATTCCTCAGTTTTATCTGTTGGTCATTTATTGTCCTGAACAAGTTATGTTGGTGTATATCTCCATAGATTTAGGTGTTAATGTTTAACTTAGTTGCTCATTTAGACTGAAAAAGAAAATAATAGTCTGGTCCCAGAGGTCTGAACTGTTGCCTGTTTTGTGAAGAAATGTAAAAAAATAGAAAAAGAAAAAGACAGTTCTGTCTGATTATATAACTATAAACATAATACGTGGCTTTCCCGCACAAACTTCTTTGTTTAGGACAGTATAATTTAATCAGACAAATGTTCCTTCCAGTTCTTTCCATTGTGTACTTGGCACTGCAGTCCTGCAGGGGAGGCTAACAGCTGTGTGCCTCCTCCGACTGGCACTGTAGCCCTGTGACTGGAGAACAGTCTGGAGGAGAAAAAAAAAGGGTTGGGCATGGTGGTGGAGCCTCACCCAGCCATGTAAGGCAAGACAGGCTTCCCACGCACTTAGTCACTCACACAGACACAGACAGTCTGGATCACAGCTGCCTGAACATCATCTGGAAGAGCTTCGCCTGCTCAGGTAGATATCACAGCGATAAAGAAGAGGGTTTGCATTTGGGGTCGTGAGGTGTGAAGTGCATGATGGTACTTGTGTTTGTTGTTTTGTCTACTACTTCATGAACTACAGTGAAGTGTTGTTTTATACAAATGTATGATTCATTTGAGTATGTCTACATAGTAAACTTGTCATACTTAGATTAAAGGGTAGTTTCCCACACACAGATTAAACCAGTCGAGAAAGAGATACTTAAATATTTTACACAAAAAGAGGCATTGATTTACTGTTTGTGGATTAGCATGATGTATGGAACTGGATATTAATGAAAAATCAATCAATTAATCATCGCTAAGAGCCATTTGTTTGCTTAAGGGAACTTAAACTTCCGCTTAAAATGAGAAAAAAATAGGATAAAACAAACAACAAAAAAGAAAATGCGCTTTATATTTGAATTATGAATGACTTATCGACTGTTTGTGTTTTCAACTTTAGGTTAAGGAAAATCCACAAAATGTGCAACCGTAATGTCCACTAAAAGAATAAACTTTTTTTTTAACTTGAAAAAGTTAGCGTCTGGGTTGCCTTAAAGTTTTAAGTTGAATTTGAAAAGTTGAGATCTCTTTTTAATGATTCAAAACAAATAAACTTTTCTAGTCAAATTAACTTGATATTAATTCAGTTGTACTTGAGAAAACATGTTCAATAAGTTTAAGATATTAAGTTGAACCAACAATTCTTCAGTCACAAGGACGAACATTTCAGACAAATTTGATTTAATTAACATGGCAAGTTTTCATCTCATGTTTTAAAAATGGTCTCAGGAGAGTTTTAACTTTCAAACAATGCATGCTGGGAAGTCTGCTACTATGCTGAGCATGTTTCTTTAGAAGCTTGATTAATTTGAACTCTGCAGAGCACATTCACTCAACTCATTTCAAGTTAAAATGCTTAAAGTTAGAAGAACTCATGTTTGTAAGTTCTGCACTGCTCTGAAAGTAATTAACTTGAATAAATACAACTTTATTTTACAGTGTGAGTTCATTATAGTTTATTTAGCACAGACGACCTAAATACAAACCATTCATTCCTTTCCATCGTGTTTGTCAGACAAAACAAAGCAACTAAAACTTTTTAGAGTCACCTCCCATGTGTCGGTTTCTTCTTGTGCTATGGGAAGAATGATTCAGTTACTTGTCCTGTTGGTGACACATACTGTTGCCATTAATCAGAAGGGAAGAATTTATAATTAACATGTGACGTGTGATGGTTTGGGCCTGGACTTGCTGACATCAACACGTTGTTTTAAGTGTTTTATGGCTTTTCTTATGATTCATATTGTGTGTTGTTGTGCTCCCTGGCAGTAAAACCATGTTGTTTTGACTGCTCTGCTCTCAGAAGATGGATGGATTTCACAGTTTGCTGTGATCTGTGTTGACAGTTGGAATGACAAATAGTTATCTTCTATCTGTGAAAATACATTTAAATATTATTTTCTCAGCCTGTTAGAATTATTTAGTGCATAGATTTATGGTCGTGTCTGGTTGAGCCTTTATTCATTGTTCTTCAGTTACAGCAGTGATATCATCTCTGTGTCTGCACTCAGCAGCCATGAAGGAGTTTGTAGCTCGCTGGCTGGGATTGGACGGTCCTGTATTGATCGTGGGAGGTCACTGACTGTTATTAGGATGCTCTTGTAGGCCGGACACTTAGGTGAAGCAGTGATGTAACCTCCAAATCAGTAAACCTGAGTCATGTTGGACGGATGATCTGATCTGATGCCTCACTGTCTCATCTACTGTTGTCTACTTTCACTCTGCTCTGCTCTGTTGCACTCTTCAAGTCTTTGTTTCTCTGCTCTGCTTTAACACATATGCAGGTAGGACTGCGTACCATGCTTTCGTATGGCGCCAACTGAATTGGTTCAATACTATCGAATTTTGAAAAATGCCTTGTCATTCTATACCATATTTTGATACCTTAGGAGTTAATCTCCAGTTTGTGGTTATTTTTTTATGTTGTAAAACTGCTTAGACTGGAAAAATACCAAGGTGCTGAAACAGAGAAGTGTTGTATGGATGGATGTTAAACTCCATTGTGGTAAATATGTTTACTAAACTAAAGATTTGTACCGTAGTGCTTAATGTAATTTTCATTTTGTTAAAATGGATTATATAAAATTAGTATTGAAAAAAGTATTGTTCAAGCATCAGTATCAAAGTCAAGGTATCGCTACCGATCGAAAAATCAAAAAAATTAGGTGACCAGGAGTTAAATATAAATGAAAGAAACGAAGAGTTTTCTGATGCTGTCATGCTGCTCTTTATTTCACCAAAATTCAACTTGAATTCGTTTTTATCAGTCACTTGTTAACCCCTGTTTTTGTTAATGGTTGATTAAAGACGGGGCGTGAACTTTTTTCAGCTTCTGGCGGGGGGAGTTTGGGAACCACTTAGTGCTCGCTCATGGTGGGAACTATTAGGTCTGTACTGTCATTAAGAGTGCAGCCTATACCTGCTCTCTATGAAAAGTGCCCTGAGGATAACTTTAGTAATATGCAAATAAAACTGACTTGACTTGACTAGTCTGTTCTTTTGTTATGTATTTACTTTTAAGTCACTGTACCTTAGAGCTGAAACAACCGGTTGATTAACTGATTAGTCACTCAGCAAAAATTTAATATTCGTATTTTTATAATTAGATTCATCATTGAAGTAATTTCTCAGGCAAAATACCAAAAATAACCTTGTGCCAGCTTGTCAGTCATGAGAATGTAATGCTTGTCTTTGTCTTATGTGGTAGCAAACATAATATCTCTTTGTTTAAGACAAGTGGTGTCAGAAAATATTGAGTATTGTGATCTGTTTTGTGGTATTGTACTGACTCTCAAAACACTGTGTTGGTATATTTTGATGCATGCAAAGATTCATGGCAGTGCTTGATTTTGTTTTGTGTTTGAATGCCCAATTTTTTTTTCTTAACTGTTGATGCGTATGGTGATGTGTTCTTGATACTATGACAGTTTTCCTAAAATAAGATTAAACCATAGCAATATATCACCTTTCATACAATATGGCATGTATCACAATATATTGAATCATAACCCCTGAATTGTGATATGTTATCGCCCCATTCTTGCAAATACACAGCCATATATAAGACTCAACGTAGGGTTTTATGAAACTATAATGAGCATTTTTCACCATTTCCAGCATGCAATAGATGAGTAATACAGACGCGTGATCAACACCAGGGATTCTGGTCACTGGAAGCAAACTTAAAAGTAGGGAAAAAGTGATACACACTCTGGTTTTCTTTTGTTTTTGTTGACATTTCAGCACTCGGGCCTTCTTCAAGATCAACCAACAAGATCAACCGTGAAGGTCAGTGAAGGTCTGAGGGCTGAAGCATCATCAAAATAAAAGAAATGCATATGGAGCCAGACACTTTTTCCTACTGTAGTGTTATAGATGAAACCATGAATCCAGTAAACCAAGAAAACAATCTACAAATTAATTGACAATGAAAATAATGGTTTGTTGCAGCCTTACTTCACTCTGTATGTTATTGATATGAACTCTACGGCTTTTTGACTGTGAACGAGACTCCTGCATCAGTCAGGACCAGTATTTACAGAGTAGTGGGGCTGGTTATCATTTGGAAAAATTACATAACCAGTTCAAATGCCAGGACCCTTAAAGTGATACAGATACCAAAAGAGCACTTCATATAATACTGATCATGTGATTGGAAGCATTCCTGGAATAATTCTTCTGCATTTTATGCATTTATCTTCATCAGATTCCACAAGTGTGTTGTATAGCCGTACTTTTAATGTTTTTGGTCACAATCTGCACGCTGAACTGCCAACTCGGGCCAATCAAATCGAGGGACGCTTACAATAATTGGCCGATGGCAAAACCATACAAACTTGTCATTTTCTTCTAGATCTTGGTACAAAAAGGATCAAATGCAGATATTTGACAGGAGAAGTACTGACACGTCCTGGTTCTGGGTTATTTGTAGCACTGCTACCCAGCTCTACAGAGGAGTAAGAATGTGCAAAGAAGCTATAGGACCCCTCTGTCCTTCTGCTCCATTATCTAACATGACAAAAGCAGGACACTAGAGACAGAAAACAGATTCCCCCTCAGGGCTTACTGCTGCTGCAGCTCAGGAGCTGAGCTGTTAAAATAGGTGCACTGGATAGGTGCCTGCAGTGCCAGATTATTTACCAGAGTGTTTATTTTAACGCTTCATTTGTGCTTCTGCATTTTTCCCTCTCTGCATAGTTTCACACCAGTCAATGTCAAATCACTTTGATATCATTTGGACACACTTGCATTAGGTGTGAGCACAGTATGGAGGCTTTATACAATAAGCTGTTTTAATGAAAAAACACTGATCGTGGTGGTTACTGGCTGCACAGAACATAGATGCTGAGATACAACGACCTCATCAAAATTGGTTCATTGTTTGCATTTCTTTTCTTTAATCATTTTTTTTTTACCTGTTACCTTATTGCAGCGCCTACATGTAAGCAAATCCAAGCGTGCTCTCTGTAATAAATTCTTTTTATGTTGCCAGCAGAAAGCTTTCTGCACAGTGTTATGCAAGACATGTAATTCAGTGTTTGTTTGTCTTTGATCTGATCAAACTCAGGAGAATCAGATTATCTTAGATAAATACCTTGAGGGGAGAATCAATCAGCTGAAATTGAGCAACAGCTGAATACCTCAATTACTGGTATTGATATGATCTCTTAAGATATAATAGATCAATTTAACCTGGAGATTGATTGTATTACAAAATTAGTTTATATGTAAACAAAACACTCATATCGTATTTGAGACATGGAAACCTCAAAGATACCACTTAACTGTGCAGCATTTATTTTGTCTGTGTTTTCCAAGTGAATTTAAGGTTATTCCTCCAAGATAGGAAATTAAATTTAAATGGAAATGAAGCTTTCTCTCAGCTGAATGGACAAGCCTTGTAGGGCAGCACTCAGGTTTCTCCTCTGCCTGAACACTGGAGGCAAATAGTTTCTTGCACTATAAATGCACAGAGCAGATAAAGGGGCTGATCACATAATGATTACATTAGAAGTCTGAGTTTGCTCTTTGCAGCAGTGAGCAAATATGGCATGAAGGTGAGGTGATAAGGCAGCGCAACCCGGTTCCTTTACCTCATGTCCTCCGATTCGTCATTGCGCGCACTTTCTGACTCACGTCTGTCGTGTTTTTCTTGTCAGTACATGAATGGAACAGCCATTACATCAGGACTTGATCACAATTAACAGTTGCTCATATTTAACTGGACAGGTCGGGACTGCAAAGGCATGCAGTGATTCAGTGTTTAATTTCGTCTTGGAACATGATGACATCTGCAGACCGTTTGGCCTTTAGTAACACCTTTTGTAGGAGTGGTTTCTAATTGACCTCTCTTTAATCATTTAATTTAATCATTTATTGAGGCTGTTGTTGTGCTGTGCAGCTGACATCTGCTATAATTACAACATCATAAATCAAGTGTTTTGAGATGATAATGAATAAGACTTATATTTCTGAAATCTTTTGATAATAAGTAAAGATTGCTTGGGTGTTCAGAGACAGTGTAGAATTGGATCAGGACATGTTAATAGCAGTAATTTTGATTAAAAAAATATAAATATAACCAATGATCAGATCTGTCAGTGTCTAGTCAATGTTGGGACAAAGAACCTGTGCTAATTATAGATGCAAAACAGTGTGTTTTTAAGTTTTAAAAGAGTTCATCTTCCCCCTCATTATGCCTCAGATTGGTTTGGTCCACTGCCTATTTATAGGCATGGGTGTCTTGTTACTGTGAAAATATTTAATACACAAATTAAGTGACTAGCAACATAGTTAATCAGACCATGGAGAAAAGGTGAGAAATATACACAAATCTAGTAGATTGTAATTTATTCTCATACATGCTGTGATCTTAGTCAGCGCTCCTCTGGCAGCAGCACAGTGTCACACCGTGAGACCCAGGCAGGGGACAAGTGTTTGGCAAGTTACAGAAATTTAGTGTCACTTCTCTCAAATGTAACTGAATAACTTTACTAATTGCTGTTAATAAAAGTAATTTGTTACTAGGGAAATTAACTTTTGCTTTACTTTTAAATGTCTGCTTCAGTTCTCTTATTAATGCACACATTTTAGTGCAGTTCTGTTATTTTATTACAGCTACATTAATTCACTGTGGCTATATTAGCTCTGTTATTTTAGTGGAGCTATAATGTAGCGACCGAATCATAAAACCCTCCATTGTAGATCCAACTGGGGCATGTTTATGGTCCCCAACAACTGTGGCATGAAGTGCCTGCACCACCACATCTGCTTTGTAGTCTTGCAGTTTCCCATACAGGGAAAGACACTAACTATTTTAAGCATTGCCCCATGGGCCACCCCTAAATTTGGTGGCCAGAGTACATTTGTGGTGGCCCAAATGTAAATTTATGTAAAATAATACAGAAAAGAAATGTTAGCACATCTTAACGCAGCCTTTGGTAACTCTGACACTTGTGTGGCCGCTTTTCCCATAAATTGTGATGTGGTGTTTCCTGGAGGGGTTGTTTCACATGAAAAAACAGCTACTTCATGGCTCGCTGAGGAAGCTGATGCCACACGCCTCAGTGCCTCCATTCACTCCCAACTTTTGTTACAGTTTTGCTTTTTCATAGTTTGCATTGCGTTAGCAGTTTGAGTTGGCTTAGATACCCCGACATACTGGTAACGAGCTGGCAAGAAGTGCTGTTTGATGTTTTCACAGCATGTTGAAGTTAAAGACCCAAAGGAATTGATGATTTTTTGTGGAGCTGTAACATGTTGGTGAAATCCCACAGTATGGGGATAAAACCTGATGGCCAGAAAGTAACTTTTTGTGGCCACAGCCTGCCATTAGGCCATGGTTAATGTCAATTTTTTTTTCTTTTTACGCACATAAAAATCAACACAAGATTTTTCTCCCAGGGAAGCAGAAAACCCCTCACAGGCGTTCAGCAGCATACATGAAAAAGACTGAACTTGGCACAAGCTGGGGGCACTGTTAAAGATTGGGCTAATTTGCAGATAGTTATCTGTCATTACCTTTCATGAACAACAAAAAAACCCCATTTATCATGTGGAACCTTTTGTACAGATGTTCTTTTTTTTGGTGGATGAGTGTCGTCACATGCCTGAAGCATGTGTCTATGAAGCGGCTTCCAGAGAACCACAGCAGGATAGCGTGCGGTGAGGCGCAGAACATTGTGTTTGTACTGTAAGCAAAGCACCTCCCAGGGCGTGTCTGTCCCACGATCCTCTCTGTGTGTGCTGCCTCTTCTCCGGAGAAGCCCTCGAGCTGCCGCCGCCTTTGATCACAGGGTGAAATGTTGGCCTGCCTGTCACTGCCTCGGCTCTGATGGTTTTCAGACGCGGCAATTACGCACAAAGAGATGCCATTCAAACCATTTACCCCGTGTTTGACTTGCAAAGCAGAGAACTGGCTGATTACGTAAGAAACCAAATGTGTTATCCACGAGATGTGACACGCTGGGTCGCCCTACTTTGTTCTTTAGCCATACATTACTTTACTGTGTGTGTGTGTGTCGACATGACTTACAACAGGCAGGTTCACACACATTCTAAAACCATAAACTGCTTCCACCCATTCACATGCAGGTTCATTTTATGTGTCACACGCACACCCAAAAACAATCAAAAGTCCACGCTGTATCATCTTCATGTGTCCGTTTCATGAATCACACAAACAAAGATTCTTTGCACAAAGGTGATGCATTTTTTTTTAGCTTTTATTGAATAGAAATAATAAAAACAACATAGCCGACCATTCTGCATGTTTCACAATCATTGCGACCTGCAGGCACTAGGCGTCGTCATTGCCAGTGGCTGGCAAAATTAACTTTTCGTTAGTGTCTTAGAAGTGCCCCAAATTCTTTCCAATTCAGCTTACCCAGACTTAACAACCATGATCTCAAACTTAAGTTCTTTTTCTCCGATCCAAATAATAAATATAGTTTAATAACTTTGTTTCAGTAACTTGCATCATTTCATTGACTCACTCTGGTCCAAAATCACCTGGGTGCTCAGCCACAATCACCTTATCAGGGTAATGAAACAGTAAAGCTTCACTGGAATTTTTAATTATTATTTTAAAAAACAAACAAACTATAAATAAAAAGAAACACAAGTAGAACAACTTGAATAAAGAAAAGAGTCAAATATACATAAAATGTTGCCTCTAAAACTAAAAATAACCAATATGCATTATGTTGCGTAAAAAAATATTTCAGCCGACCAATATAATCGTCCCACTGATATTCTGGTCTGTCTTTACTTTTAATCATTGGTTGAGATACTGTTTGTTGTTACATTTAACCGTTTGAACAATAAATGAATCACTGCAAACTGCAGTGCACATGCAAACCTGTTTTTGAATAGTATGTGGCAAATTAAAATTTACATAAACACACTTTGAACATATCTTATAGTAAACATTTAATTTTATTATTAAACAACATGACAGCGTGTTTGAGCGTA
>JAJHUR010137167.1:44777-90768 GCA_027495735.1 Lutjanus campechanus | reverse complement strand
AGCTATAATGTAGCGACCGAATCATAAAACCCTCCATTGTAGATCCAACTGGGGCATGTTTATGGTCCCCAACAACTGTGGCATGAAGTGCCTGCACCACCACATCTGCTTTGTAGTCTTGCAGTTTCCCATACAGGGAAAGACACTAACTATTTTAAGCATTGCCCCATGGGCCACCCCTAAATTTGGTGGCCAGAGTACATTTGTGGTGGCCCAAATGTAAATTTATGTAAAATAATACAGAAAAGAAATGTTAACACATCTTAACGCAGCCTTTGGTAACTCTGACACTTGTGTGGCCGCTTTTCCCATAAATTGTGATGTGGTGTTTCCTGGAGGGGTTGTTTCACATGAAAAAACAGCTACTTCATGGCTCGCTGAGGAAGCTGATGCCACACGCCTCAGTGCCTCCATTCACTCCCAACTTTTGTTACAGTTTTGCTTTTTCATAGTTTGCATTGCGTTAGCAGTTCGAGTTGGCTTAGATACCCCGACATACTGGTAACGAGCTGGCAAGAAGTGCTGTTTGATGTTTTCACAGCATGTTGAAGTTAAGACCCAAAGGAATTGATGATTTTTTGTGGAGCTGTAACATGTTGGTGAAATCCCACAGTATGGGGATAAAACCTGATGGCCACAAAATAACTTTTTGTGGCCTTTTTACGCACATAAAAATCAACACAAGATTTTTCTCCCAGGGAAGCAGAAAACCCCTCACAGGCGTTCAGCAGCACACATGAAAAAGACTAAACTTGGCACAAGCTGGGGGCACTGTTAAAGATTGGGCTAATTTGCAGATAGTTATCTGTCATTTACTTTGATGAACAAAAAAACCCAGCCGATTATCATGTGGAACCTTCTGTACAGATGTTCTTTTTTTTGTGGATGAGTGTCGTCACATGCCTGAAGCATGTGTCTATGAAGCGGCTTCCAGAGAACCACAGCAGGATAGCGTGCGGTGAGGCGCAGAACATTGTGTTTGTACTGTAAGCAAAGCACCTCCCAGGGCGTGTCTGTCCCACGATCCTCTCTCTGTGTGCTGCCTCTTCTCTGGAGAAGCCCTCGAGCTGCCGCCGCCTTTGATCACAGGGTGAAATGTTGGCCTGCCTGTCACTGCCTCGGCTCTGATGGTTTTCAGACGCGGCAATTACGCACAAAGAGATGCCATTCAAACCATTTACCCTGTGTTTGACTTGCAAAGCAGAGAACTGGCTGATTACGTAAGAAACCAAATGTGTTATCCACGAGATGTGACACGCTGGGTCGCCCTACTTTGTTCTTTAGCCATACATTACTTTACTGTATGTGTGTCGACATGACTTACAACAGGCAGGTTCACACACATTCTAAAACCATAAACTGCTTCCACCCATTCACATGCAGGTTCATTTTATGTGTCATACGCACACCCAAAAACAATCAAAAGTCCACGCTGTATCATCTTCATGTGTCCGTTTCATGAATCACACAAACAAAGATTCTTTGCACAAAGGTGATGCATTTTTTTTTTAGCTTTTATTGAATAGAAATAATAAAAACAACATAGCCGACCATTCTGCATGTTTCACAATCATTGCGACCTGCAGGCACCAGGCATCATTGCCAGTGGCTGGCAAAATTAACTTTTCGTTAGTGTCTTAGAAGTGCCCCAAATTCTCCCCAATTCAGCTTACCCAGACTTAACAACCATTCCCTCTTCCTCCCTCTTGTTCTCTTTTTCCTCTAAGTAAACGGGGCGCTGCCTCAGGTGGCTGACCCACAGTTCCTCCCGCTCCTGTCCTCCCCCTGGAATGTATCACTGTCTGTTTTTATGTTTCTTGGACGGGATGTAACTGAAAGGCAATTTCCCCTCGGGGATCAATAAAGTATTTCTGATTCTGATTCTGATTCTGATCTCAAACTTAAGTTCTTTTTCTCCGATCCAAATAATAAATATAGTTTAATAACTTTGTTTCAGTAACTTGCATCACTTTATTGACTCACTCTGGTCCAAAATCACCTGGGTGCTCAGCCACAATCACCTTATCAGGGTAATGAAACAGTAAAGCTTCACTGGAATTTTTAATTATTATTTTAAAAAACAAACAAACTATAAATAAAAAGAAACACAAGTAGAACAACTTGAATAAAGAAAAGAGTCAAATGTTGCCTCTAAAACTAAAAATAACCAATATGCATTATGTTGCGTAAAAAAATATTTCAGCCGACCAATATAATCGTCCCACTGATATTCTGGTCTGTCTTTACTTTTAATCATTGGTTGAGATACTGTTTGTTGTTACATTTAACCGTTTGAACAATAAATGAATCACTGCAAACTGCAGTGCACATGCAAACCTGTTTTTGAATAGTATGTGGCAAATTAAAATTTACATAAACACACTTTGAACATATCTTATAGTAAACATTTAATTTTATTATTAAACAACATGACAGCGTGTTTGAGCGTAGAGCTCAGGCCGACACCGCCACACATTTTTTTTCATTTAAAAAAACCTAACAATAAAAATGATCTGACGCATAAATTTAGTAATTAATTTGTCGTCATAAGTGTCTCTACTGTTTTCTGTGTTTCAGATACTATTTTTATTGTCTCCTGCACAACGGGACTTCCTTAATTTCTCAACTCATAATTTTCTCGGTTGAACCAGATTTGGCTTCGTTTTCCAATATGAATATTTAACTGTTTGTTCCTTTTTTTCATACACCACAACGCAACACTTTATTGAACTGTCACATGCTTAAACAGGTTTTGGGAGCGGGTTTATTGCATATATGATTGTTTTGTATATTAACTTTGGACCCAGATGTGGATGATGTTGTTGTGAGATGTAAATGCACCACCTTTAAGAAATGCCCCCTGATGTACCCTGCACACTGCCTGACACAAAAAAACTAAATGCTCCACTTGAAGAATCTCAGTCGACTGAGGGGACTGATTATTCACATCCTTGAGGGGGCAGCCCTCGTTAATTGCCTGATTTCAGAAGTACAAAAGGCTGCAGATGTAAATTCTGGGCCTCTGTGGTTGGTGTTGTTTTTTTTGTGCCAAGTTGTCACACAGAGCTGCGACATTCAGCCACCCTGATGTGTCCTGATGACTGATGTGAAACTTAATATGGGTCCACATGACTGCACTGACATGGTGTTACTTGGAATCCAAATACAGAAAAGAGGTTTTCTCAGGAACGAAGGAGGAGTGGTTGAATGAAGGAAGTTTGTTGTCTCGTGGTCCGAGCCATCAAGTGTAACGAACAATTTGCAAACAATGTTCTCATTGTCTGTCTTTTGTGTTTGATTGTGTTTTGATTGATCACTTCATAAGTATAAACAGATGTCAGGTTCACATGGTGTCACTAAACCATGTGTGCACTGAAGTTGTTATTGCGTCTTCACACGTAAAGCTGATAACAGGTTGTGGTATTCAGAGAACGCATCAGTGCCTCTTTATCATTCCTGTGCTAACCACAGGTGTCTTGCACAAGCAGCAATTAAAGGTGTGTAAAGTGACTTTATTAAGTTTACAGTCGGTGTGAATAGCGTCACTGGCTGACAGACGAAACGCTTCTGTGGCATCGACCAAACAAGGTGACATAAAAATGTGTGATATCACAGAGCAAGTACTCACAAGATGTGAACGTAAAATATTATGCAAATAAAATTAATAAGACAAAGAGGTAGGGCGGCAAATTTTGTGCATTTTCCTCAACCAGTAGTTGAAAATGCTAACAAGTGATCATTAATATTGAATAAGATACAAAACATGTTTTTCTCATTGTTTTCCTAATTTTTAAAAATCATTTTCATATTTTTTTCCTCATGTTAAATTTAAGTTTCCTTATTCAAGAAATGCCTCTGCCAGATAAAATAATGTCAAATATGGTGCAGTTACTGCCATTTCTAGACAAGTGATTAATTATCGATTAATACATTTTTGATCAGTTAAACTCTTAACTGCGTTTAATGATAAATGGCAGCCATCTCTATAGCCAGTATCTCCAAAACTCTGTAACTCACACCAAAATAATCTAGATGGATAAATAGCACAACAGATAGAGAAAATGTGTATTTTTGATTTAGGGTGAACTGTTCCTTTAAGACAGGGGAGCAACATCTGTTTCTCTTGCATTTTATGTACCATTTACACCTGCCTGTGAAACTTGTAAAAATACCTCTGCGACTGAAAATAAAAAAGCCAGTCCTGGAAAATTTTTATGAGTGAAGTTTGAGGTTAAACTAGAGTGACACCTGTGAGTGTGAACTGTAAACACCTTATTACACAACAGGTATATTCTGTAGAAGAAAAACACAACATGCAACATTATAGTTATTTAGGAGGGGTTTTGCCTCTGTTTTAGCCAGAGCTGCAATCATTAGTTCATGAATTAGTCAATCAAAAGAAAATTAATTGCAAAAATGTCAAATATTTGCTGGTTTCAGCTTCTTAAATGGAAGGATTTGCAGCGTTTCTATGTAATTTATGACAATAAATGAAGAATCTGTGGGTTTTGGACTAAAGAAGGAATTTGAAGACGTCACTTTGAGCTTTGGGGATTTGTGATGAGCATTATTAACAATTATGTGACATTTAATAGATAATCCTTAGTTGCAGTGCTAGCTTCAGCCTGTCTTTCAGCCTGTGTATTATTGTATTCTTTTTATATTTTGGCTCAGCCTGTTTAAAGGAGAAATCTGTAATATATTTACTGCATTAAAGAGATCAAGGGCAAGAACATCTCAAGTTGAAAAACTCACTCACTCTCACTAAAATTTCTATTCCGGCCCGTTACTTGTGTTATCGTTTGCCTGTTTCGTGTTAATCAGAGTTCAAATTAATGCTGAATGTTTGCCAAATGAATAAGTGTACCTGCAGCCTGCCTGAGTTTCCTCGAGTCTGGGGAGGAGGGGGCGGGGAGAAACAACTTGTTTCAACCAATTTAACAGGCTGTCAATGGCTCCAACTCGCTATTTAGACTTGTTTTTGGACGCACCATTGTTACATAATGTTCCTTTAATACATTATCGTAATAATAGCTTGGGTGATTCCCTTCTGTTCCCATCTAAGTCTAAAGACTAAAACCAACATCAAGAAAGCAGTTAAGATAATTACAGTCCAGACCTCTACAGGACACATTTTGCTTTTGGCTTTTAAATTATGAGCTGTTTGCACAGCTTGGCTCTTGGTCTGATTACTATCTAATTTACTTTGTAGCTGACACCCATGCTAAGTTTAATGAAGGCCATTTATGATTACGTCCACAGCAGCAGCACAAAGAGTTTTTATAGGCATCCGCCTCTTATAATGACTGATAATATCAATTCAGCCTTTAGCTCCATGTACTGTAGGGTGGAGGCGTACAACAGCTTCAGTTTGTTCCATACAGAGTCTGTTGCACATACGTAGTTTTGCAGCAAGATAAAAATCAACCATGTTATATAACTCACCTTTACCTGGCATTTTATCCTCCTCCTGATTTGTCAAAGGGCCAAATGGTTTGTTTTCTTTGCACAATTTGCATGAAGCCGTACCTCCACCTGCTTAAACGGGTGTTGTCAACAAGGAGGATTATGTCGAGTCAAAGCAAGTATGTGTTTGCTTTGGGGAAAGGTCGTACTTATTGTCAGCCGAGGTTAAGAGAGTTTGAATTAAGGGTTTTCAGCTGTCTTTTCATCCTGTAACTGAGATATTCAGGTGTGTTTTTACTTTGCTATCCCATCTAATTATTCAGTCTTTTCAGTTATTACAGGCCTGAATACTGGCAGTGGTTTTTCTTACAGTTCAAAAAAGTGTGTCTTAAAATTATAGAGATTTGTTTTACAGTATGAAATGTTCCATACCCTGTCTAGTGCCTACGTTGAGCTATTTTTATTGGATGAATTTACAAGCTCCTGTTCTACAGAATGAACAGATCTAGGTTGTGATGTGGACTTTGACTAAGTAGCTATAATCAATGTCATGCACTTCCAGTGAAAGCATGTTATCAGGAAAATATGATGCGTCATTCACTGAATAATACTGAAGAAGAAGCTTGTGATCTACAAACAAATGAGCTATAAAGAAGCCTGGATCCAAACAAAGGGCGCAGTTAAAGGCCGACTTTACAAAACGATCAGCCATGAATGAGTCATCACAGTGGATCTGGAAGAAATAATCCCCAGTATTAAAGCTAAAGTTTACTGGAAATAGACTGGAAACAACAAACAACATCCCTGGTTTCTGTTAATGTCTCACTGACACGCCCACTGAATAGAAAAGTATTCAATAAATAGAATAGAATAGATGGATAGATGGAATAGAATAGACTGTGCATACCTATAGAATATGACAGCTTAGCATAAGATTGAATAAAAAACAACTAACTACAGAATAACGCTGTATAAGATAGAAATGAATAGAGCAGGGTTTCTCAACTTTGTGTAACAGAAGGCTCAAAAATCCAGACAGCCACCTTCACAAATAAACGATAACATGACAAAAAAAGGAGAAAAAAATTAACTGGGTTGTAACAGGATTTCCCCACATTCAACACGCTGTACTTTCCGCTCAGCATCACTTCCATTATGAGTCCAAATGTAATGTGGTCAGGGTCATATTACCAAACCACTAACTTCAGAGCTTTTACTGGTGCAGGGTTTTCTCTTTCTTTTTTAAATTTTTTTAGTCAAAAACAGATTAATTTTGTGTCACTGCCAGCTAACAGATGCATCCTCTGTCATTAACTTAACCCACTCTTTATATTCAGGTCTGCCCTGCCCACACAAGAGACCAAGTTGAATTGATTCAGGCACAGGTATACCCAGCCACTCTTTATTTACAGATCACAGAATAAATGCTTCCATATAAACAAAAACTTCTGTGGTTCTTACGAGCATAGATCAGGGGTCTTCAAAGTTTTTCAGGCCATGGATCCCTGAGTTAATACTACTTCTTGTTTATGTTTACTAGCTAAGTTAGCCTCACCCCCTGCAGTAACTCTAGAATAGAATAGGTAAGTCCATGAACCCTTACTTTGAGAGGATTTTGTCTTATGTGATCCCCTCTAGTATTTTTTATTCTCAGGTTTGAACAAAATAAAGTCTTTATAGTCAATCAATGATTTAACTAAGATCCCTATAATTACAACCAATCAAAATGGCCAGCCCTTTTTCTTTTCTTTTTTCTTTTCCTTCTAAAAACTGTGATAAAATTTAAGATATTCTATATCCCCCTATAACACACTCAAGGACCTGTGTTTGTCCCTGGACCCAAGTTTGAAAACCACTGGCATAAGATAGAAAAGAAAACAGAATGCAGAAAAGAATATAGTACACATGCTTTTTGCAAGAATACAGTAGAATAGAATAAAAAACAGTCCTGTGGACCAAAAGTAAATCAAATCATCTGTTTTCTATAACTGCCCATCTGAAAGTTTTGTTGATGACCAAACAATGTTATGTAACTTACTCAGTTTTAAGGGAAGTTATCAAAGATGCACGACAGACCGTTCGCATATGATCAGTTTTTGTTGCCAAGGCAACAAAGCCGGGTTGAGAGCGACTCAGCCGTCACGGATGTTTTGAGTCTTGGTATTTTTGGCCTCTGGACTGGTTTCATTTTCTCCAGAGAGTAGGGCAGAGTGTGGTGGGAGCGTATGGTCATAATCACCAGACTGTGGCCCAAGGATGCAGTGGAAATGTCTCCTCACTCAGTGTGTGTCTGTCGGTTGCTAGGCTTCAGTGTCTGACTGTGAGGCATCCACGGGGGAACCTCAGTGTGGGGAAGTTTTATGGCTAAAAGTAGCCCTTTCTTTCCCTGCTCCACCCTCTTTCTCAAAAACTTTCAGTTTGAGCCCCTGTTCTTTCTCTTCATTGGTCGTTTTTTTCTTCTTCTCATAATCCAACCCACTCCATTTACTCATCCAGTTCCTCTTTTGCTCTCATCTTTCATTTCAGGTCCGTTGCCGGCGGCTTAGGCTCACTCTACAAGATCAGGATCAGTCTGGAGGAACCTCGGAGCGGCACAGCAACAAGGTACAAAATAAAAGAGGAAGACTGTTTCCTGAATGAAAGAAAAGAAGTTGGGAATTTTTCAAAACTTTTTTTTGTGTTTTTGGACTGAATGTAGGAGAGCAGCATAGCAGTGGTGCTGCCACAGAAACCAGAAGAGCAGGAAGAAACAGCTGAACTCATCACCCCCACTGACGAAAAAGTTGAAGTCATTAAGGTACGAGAGCAGTTGTGTTTGTTTGTATAGTTCAGTCCACCCTTCATGATCGATTGAAGTATTTGTGAGCTCACCTTTGCTACTATTAACACGCCAGGTTTTCCTTGAAGCGCGTCCACAGACAGGAGAGAGTGTCAGGATGCTGACGGACGAGGTGTCGCAGATTCAGGAGGTCAGTGTTTGACAGACGGAGCTTCGGCCACATTTAGACAATGAGTCAACATTCAGAGAACGTCAGAGCGTGTGTGTCTCTTTGAGGATAATGTGCAGTGGCTGGGTTGAATAAGGTGAAGAGCTGAGTAGTAGTAGTTTTCTGCTTAACACACATTTTTATGTTTTTGTTCATAGGTGAGGTACTGCCTGAAGAGTCTGAGGGAGCAGATGGCAGCCAGGCAGAACAGCAACAACAACAAGGTAACACAACAACCTCTGCATCAAAGCTAAAGAGTGTGTCGCTGAAATTATTAGACAAGTAATTGCTTGGTCAGTCAACAGAAAATTAATTTACCGTTAACCGTTAAGTCACTTGTTTAGCCGAAATGACAAACTTTTGCTGGTTTTAGCTTCTCCAGTCAATGCGGATTGAAAATCTTCTGGATTTTGCAGCGGTGTAGGTTTCACTTTAACATTGGTGGGGTCACATGTTAAGTTTGGATCCTCCCCAGGAAATTTTCAGAATCAAACACTTTATTTCTTGCATTCAGGTGATTTTTTTTTAATGCACGTCTGTGCCTTTTTCGCATCAATTTGTAGTGGGAATTTCTTAATTTATGTAAAGGAAGACACAAATTTTGGAATATAATGCATTAAGCAGTTTGTCAAAATAAAAGTCCTTTAATGCCTTTTATTGGGGCGGTTATTTCCTTGGGTTTTGGAGAATAGTGGTCAGTATTTTTTTGTTTTATTTTATAGACCAAACCATCACTTCATTAATGTAAAAAAGCTAATCGATATGAATTAATCTTTATTTAAATAGTTGTGGGCTTAATTGAGTTTATTATATGGTAGCTGAGCTCAACACAAGCAAATTAAGAAAATATCTCCACTACTTTCCTGAGAAATAATTAGCTAGATGCCTAGTATTTTATTAATTAATAGCGTGTTCATCATTTTTAGCATCCCTTGGAATTTTTTGGTTATGGTGCAAGTAAAACTTTATTTATATAGCCCTTTTCAAAACAAGGGCTACAGAGTGGTTCAAGGTTACAAAAAGAAGATTTAAATCAAAGACAAGCAGAAATTGAGGCAAGGAAACACCAAAAATTACTTTAAGAAAACTGCAGAGAAAGACACTAGTCTCATAGGCAAACAAGCCACAAATATGGTGGCCCAAATATAAACTCATGTAAAAACAATACAGGAAAAGCAATTTTACGCAACCAAACACAGCCTTGCATAACTGACACTTGTGTTGTTCATTTTTCCCATGAATTGCGATGTTTGAATGCACTGGTTCTTTTTTTTTTTTTTACGCAAACATCATTAGCCAAAAGGGGAGAGAGAAATAGAAAAAGGCCACTGATCATGCAGGGTTCAGATGAAAAAAAAATATAATAAAATAAAGTAGAATTGTTAAAAGTCCATGAACAGATAGAGTTGATTATGCTGAAAAGTAGGGCGATGGTGGGAGGGTTCCTCTGGAGCCAGCATTTTGTATTGTTTCAAAAATCTTTGAAAGGTATGTGTCACTCTGACTGAGACCATTAGGAACATTTCCAAGGTACAGAAACGTGAAAGAGGAGTCAGATTCCAGGTCTGGGATTCATGAGACTAAAAGGCCTACTTCTTCCCAAAAAGCCTGAACATATGGCCTGTTGTGTTTCTTGTTCTTCTGTTAGGATCACAATAGCAGTTTTAGCAGGCTTAGTAAACACACAGTTAGCCCTGACAGATTTGTAGCTATGTTGAACTAAAGGGGCGCAAACAAATCCAGATGTATGTGGAGCTGTAACGTTGTGTTGGTGAAGGCTCCACAGCACCAGAATAAAACTAACTGTTGACCTGCTGCAGCTTCTTGGTTTAAATAAGAAAAAGGTTCATCACAGTAGTAACTGTATAGAACATGAAGTGTTGTCAGAGTGATGAGGATCCTCTTCTTCATCTGCTTGTGTTTTGTTGCAGTGATCTGTCTCAACCCCTCCAGTGTTTGCACATAGTTAAAGGGATAGGTCACCCAAAAATGCAAATTCAGTCATTATCTACTCACCCTCATGCTGATTGAAGGTCGAGTTTAGTTTTAGAACTTTCCAATTAAGAGTAAAAGGAGAACTGAAACGCTAACTCTGCTAACCAGCTGCTGCTTCTCTTCTTCAGTATCCAGTCAACGGCTTTAGAGTCAACGTGCCCAGCGGCCAACCAGCTGTCACCAATGGCAACACGATTCACATTGATGAGCCAGACGCTCATGTAAGCTAATCACAACTCAGCCTTCGTCTCTAATGTCTCTGCTGTGGCTTTTATGATCCGGTTGTTCATTAGTCTAACATGAATGAACCGTGGGGAACGGCAGGAGCTAATTTCAGCCGAAACTAGTGTGAATTCATTCAGATTTGTATTTAAGCGACAGCCGTAACATTCATCAGAGAGGAAAAAATGTCTGGGCCTCCAGCTGTTTCCCACTCACACCAGCCAGCTGCCTGCTGCTCCAAACAAAGATGGTGCCAGGCTCTGTGAAGCTGATGACACAGCTTACCACACACAGGGCTCACTTACATTCTGACTAATGGTGCACACACACACAAACAATATTGTATTTCCCATTCCATTATTCTAGACTCAGCACATCACAACATCTCCGGTAACACAACACCACCAGCTACCAAGGAAGTAGTGAGTCAGAGCAGGGAGGTATTGTGGTTATCTATACCCAGTGACCTGTATGTGTGGCATGTAGGTAAGTGTCACATTATACAGCGATGCAAAGTGCACCGTTTGCCTGGGAAAAGTGTTTTGCTCACCTGAAGGACAGCCCAGAGATAAAAGATTATCTCGATTGCAATCTGCACACTTAAACACTTAAACGCCCAGCTAAACACTTTTCTTACCTCAGGCTAGAACAAACCTTTAAACATGCAGCAAATGGGGCTGTACTGAATAGTTTGATGCTTCAAATCTTTGTTCAAATCATTGACATTTAAATTCTAAATCAACATTAGATGCTGTGCAGCTTTTTTTTTTTAAACCAAGCATTTCTGCACCGTTGCAGATAAAGATCAGGCTATTTTATCAGGTTTTCCACGGAGCCTGGAAAACCTGGAAGACAGTTGACCAATTTTCTAGTCATGGAAAACACAGAGGAAAAGAAAAATGTCCTGGAAAATCTTGTGTTGCCCTGGGAAACACACATTATCTTTCAAATGTAAATATTAGTCACTGCTGGTAGATGTGGTCATTTTTTTTAGGTTTTTAATCAGATTAACGTTGTTTCTTCCCAACTCATTTTAAACAGTTGAATAATGATGGTTAGCATGTTTGGTTCAGCTGCTAAAGTTAGCATACTTGCTAGTTTGTTTTGCCTGCAGAGGTTTGTGATTCAGCTCTGGCGAGGAGCAGTGGTTTCCACTGTCTGCTGGGCATTGTTAAGAGAGAAAGAGAATAACGAATGGGCAGCCGGGTCAAAATGGAAGTCCAACTGTATGTGAGTCAAACATCAGCTAAATGCTGGGTAACTGTGCTATTTTATTTAGCTGCATGGTTTCGGTAAAATGGACCATGGATGTTTTTTTCAAACCAGCTAGATCATCACTGAAAATGTCCTGCAAAAGTCCTGGAAAATGATTTATAGAAAAGAGTGGGAACCTTGTTTATATGTCAGACAGAAACTTTAAGAACACATACAGAAAAGAAAAAAAAATGAAAAGAAAAAAACCTGTGCTGAGAGTTCTCTACCATGTTTTACTGTCATTTATGGCTCTGCTAGCTTTTCTGTTCTCTCCTCTTTGTGTTTGATCAAGGGCAGGTCTCAACTCGTACACACAAACACACAATGTGCATTGACGACAATTTAAGTATAAAGTAGATAAAGCAGAAAAACGATATTTCTTTCTCGCTTTCTGAAAGGCTGAGGTTCCACAGGAGATTTTCCCATTTATTCACATTTTAGAAAATCCTTATATAAAGAGTTTTAAGCCCAGAACCAAACAAACCAACTACGAGATGAACTGTGCCCATGAAACATTTGATTCAAAGCAAAAAAAAAGAGATTGGCAAATTAATAAAAAAGATAAGGTACAAGACTATGTGCATAATTATATTAAGAGTGAATGATACAGCTTCTTCTTAAACTTTACTTGTTGTAATATTTTGTAGTTTGTGTGTATTTATTTTATATTCACTGTGGCATAATGACATTATTAGGATGACTCATGTGAGCTAATTTTAGCTACCTAACTGCCCATCTTTTGGAACTACTTGTACTCTGGTGCGGTAAACATTTCCATGGTAACAGCGAGCTCCACCAATCAGAGATGCTGATATTACACTTTAGGATGGCGAGTTGTGTAAAACTTCTCCATGACACTCTGAACAAATCTTTTTCTTACAAACAAAGTTGTAACTTCTCCATTGTTTCACAATCTCATAGCTCGTGGTAACTCTGCTTTGGTTGGTTACGACATTATGACTAATAATCTAAGTCCTATATTCAGAATATGAAGGGCTTTTCACTTCTGGAACCTCACTGTTGAGCTCTTTAGTGAAGTGTAAGAAATTGTCAAACTATTGTTGTAGAAACAAAACCCACATGCAGTGTTTTTTCTCTCACCACACTGGCCCTTCATCCAAGTGCTCCCCAGCATGAATAACTTTATTTTATTTATTTACAGTGATGACATCCTCAAATATGCACTCGAAGCTTCATTCAAAAACCTCATTATGTGCTTTGAATGTAAACAAAAGGCGTTCAGTACAGCCCTAGTTGCAAATGAGCTCATCAGCAGCCTCTCCTGTCTGATTGTTAGCTCCTGCTCTGCCCTCAGGTTCAAGCAGTTTGCCAGATTAACCCTAATTGATCACGTCACTCTCTGTCCTCCCGCCCTCTTCAGGTCGGGGATAATCAGGAGGAGACTGTGAGGCTCAGGGAGGCGACCAGGCGTCTGTACGCGCAGCTGAAGGACATGGAGAAGAGGCATCAGGAGGAGAGGGAGAGACTGCAGGTCTGTCTCTCACGAAATGAGTAACATGACACGATTTCCTGTCTGCAGCTGCGATGACTCACTCCTCTGCTGCTCTCTTGCTCCTTTAATCATCTTCATTATCTGTCAGTTTTATCTCTGGAGTTCATCCCTCATCCAGTTATCCTCCTGTTTAGGTCTTTGCTTTACAGCGCACTCATCTGTCGGGTCATGCAGGGACACACCACACAGACTTCCTTTCATTTTTGCATTGCATTGTGGGAGTATAGTGTATACTAACAACACACTCAAAAATCACAGGTTTTAGTATGCATACTGACTGCTTTGACTTTACTTTACACTGTACAGACTTGGTTCAGACTGCAGGCAAACTAGACTTTAAATCTTTTTGAAATTTATTAACTGCTTGTCTGATCTTAACTTGAAAAATCCTGCCTGACTGTTGTCCAGAGATCCTCACTTGAACTCTAAACTCAATCCTTCAGGGTGAACACAACTGCCCGTATCTATGATTAGAATGCAACATCAGCTTGGGATGCTAATGTTTAATAATTAATTACATTAATTACAATTAATTAGTACTGCCAGAGTAATCAGATGAAGGGTCTTCTGTTCTGTTCATATATGCAGGAGGCTGCACTGCTGAGCTTTAAATTGCGTGCAAGAAATTTGCCATGGTCGCCATGTTTGGCGTTGTGCACCTGGAATGCTTTGAGGTCGAAGGTTGGAAATTTCAACCGGGAAATTCCGACCTCTGACTTTGACCGGGAGGCAGCATTAGACCTGCCCTCAGGACAGCGTGGACGTGTTCAAACAGCACTCGAGCGACATCTTCTCCCTCACCCCCAGCCTCCAATACTCAGCTCTTACTCTGCTCTTACAGGCCGAGTCGGACGAGTATAGCGTTCGTCTGGCTGAGCAGTCTGATCGGCTCCAGAAGGCGGAGGAGCTGTCGGAGGAGAGGGGTCAGCAGGTGGAGGAGCTGCAGAGGCTGCTGGGAAGCATGGAGATCGAGAGTGGCAACCTCAAAGACAAGATGGCGGCAGGGGAGGCGGAGCTGCTGCAGCTCAAGGCGGACAGGGAGGAAGGGGTGGAGAACGAGCAGAGGTGAGACAAGAAACAAAGTTATCAGACAGACTATAATCATCGACCAAAACAAGAAGTAGGCGTTTTTTTTTTTTCTTTTAACAAGTCAGGAAAAACTCAATATACTTTACGCAATGATGTTTTTGTTTACTTTTATTAGATTCCCTGCAAATAAGTGAATCCATCCACTATATCCTCTAATATTTCCAGGATTCCCAGGATAAAAATTAGCAATGAACTTATGACTTTAAACTTTATATGTATCAATTTGCTTTTAGTTTGACGGTTTTCTCATATATTTGTGTTTGCAGGTGTGCAGAGCTGGAGAAGGAGGTGGCTGTCCTGAAGGAAAAGATCCATCACCTTGACGACATGTTAAAGAGTCAGCAGAGGAAAGTCCGCCACATGATCGAACAGGTATTTACTCACACAAGCAGGCTGTGACACACACACACACACACACACACACACACACAATGCAAATGAACTCTCCGGTGCCCACAAATGCACAGGAAGCCATTAATAAGGAAATTAGATTTGGAGGAGGCGGACACGTGAAGCGTAATTGATTTGTGGGAGTGGAGCCAAGCGGAAACGTGCGGTGAAACAAAACTCATTAGTCATGAATAAGTGATGCTGCATCTGCTGCTCCTGTTGGAAAAGTGAGCCGAGCGTCTCGCGTCATTTGTTTGTGTTTGTTTGTTTGTTTTGTCAATGATACAGCTGCAGAACTCCCGGACCGTCATCCAGGAGAGAGAGAGAGTCATCAGGGACCTGGAGGAGAGGGTGGCTTTCCTGGAAGCTGAGGTCAGGATGAGCTCATATAACCCCAGCTAGAATCTGAATTTATCGGCCCTGCTTTTCCACTTTTTAATATAGCATTTGTGTTTATATTTGTCTTTTCTTTCTGTCTGCAGAACAGAGAAATGCATGACCACATGGAGTATTTCCTGACAGGCCAGGAGCCTCCACCCATGACACCCACTGAGAAGCCAGAAGTGGTTTACAGGTGAGTCGTCACTTCCCAGTTTACATTTCTGCTCATTTTATTATTCACAATAAGATGCTAACTCCATCCTATTGACATGGTGTCTGTCTGCCACTCACGCTATGTCCAAATGAAGCTCATTAACATTTAATTTTTCACTTTTTATTCTCCTTCTCTGCACAGTAAACCCCTCACACCGATGACACAGACCAACAAGGCTCTGCCATTCATCAAAGTCATCGAGATCAAGTCCTGAATGGAAAGTCAACCAAAGGAATGACCAGAAGTCAAACACCAGTGTAAATATAGTATATTTAACCACCTGCCAGTGTATAAAACGTAGGTCTGCAGTGATATAAATAAGGCTGATGTAACAGACCTCATGGTGACGAAGCACATTGGTCTTTTGTTAGTACCTCATAGTTGCTTTTGAGGCTGTTCTGCAGACTTAAACCGGCTTTCTCAGTTCCTAAAAAAGGAAAGTAGAGTTCGTACAAGGATCCAGTGGTAGCAGGAATCCTAAAAAAGGAAACAAGGAAGGAGCTGTACAATGCAAAGAATTTTACTGAACTTCTTGGATATACAGATACACAAATCTGTTCAGTGCGTACTTTGTCAGCAAGAGTTCACTAAAGTTCCCCGTGTTGTGTCTCGCCTTTGCTTCTTTCCAATGCAGAATCTGAATTTACAGGTCATCTTAACGTGGGTCAAAAATAACAGCTGTTCTGTTATTACTGTAAATATCTGGTACACATCCATCTGGACAAATGAACAACCCCAATTCCAAACAAGTTGGAGCTTTGTGTAAAACATAAATAAAAGCAGAATGCAGTGACAACCAATGTTCATTTGAATACAGTCAAAGACGAGATATTTAATGTTAAGACTGATTAAGTTCTTTGTTTGTTTTTTTTGTAAATATACACTCATTCTGAATTTGATGCCTGCAACATGTTCCAGAAAAGTTGGGACAGGAGCACAGGGCCTTCAGAGATGTGACAGTTACCCATGATGCCATGCGTGCTAACACACCCCCATACCATCACAGATGCTGGCTTTTGAACTTTGTTCTGATAACAATCCGGATGGTCCTCTTTTTTGTTCCTCTTTACCCGAAGTTCATGACATGTTTTCCAAAAAACCAATTTGAAATGTGAACTCGTCGGACCACAGCCCACTTTCCCGCTTTTGCATCAGTGTGATCTCAGATGAGCTCAGCCCCCCTAGAAGTCAGCACCGTTTCCAGATGTTGTTGAAATTTGGCTTTCGCTTTGCATAGTCAAGTCTTAACTTGCATTTGTAGATGCAGCGACAAAACTGTGTTTGCTGACAATGGTTTTCCAGAGTGTTCCGGTGCCCATGTAGAATCCTTTATTCAATTATTTGGGTTCAGTACAGTGCTGCCCAGGAGGTCGAAGTACTTCAATTTCATTCATTTCAGAATGACAAAACAAAGAAAGAAAACAAAGTTTATCAGTTTGAACATAAATAAATATCTTGTCTTTTTTCTGTAGTATTTGCAAACGACATGGATTCTGTTTTAATTTACAACATCCTCTAACTGTTTTTGGAATTAGGGGTTGAACAAATAATCGCGTTGTGTTGTTGAGTGTTTTCAGCTCTTCCTCAGCCTGCAGCAGCTCACTCGACCACAATCCTGAGCAGCAGCAGCAGCCGCAGGGTTCGGGGTCACATTCCTCAGTGCTTTGCACCTCATTGCCAACAGCAAACATGCAGTTGTCAACGTTGAAATATGATTTATGATTAACTTAAATGTATTTCTTTGACATTAAAATAGGTCAAATACATTATAACATGAGTGATAATGATATTTTATGTTAGATTTTTGACCTTTGTTTTAGTTTTGCTGAACACCTGTTAGAGGCTACTTGTAGATATAAAGGCTAGATGATTTAATTTGAATTCATATCTATGCTGCCAAGTGCTGCCTCAACACCTTTATAATATGTGCTAAAAGGTTGCATATTTAATAACAATAACTGATAAACATTCTTATTTACATAATTATGCATCATTTGTGTGGATTTTCTGTAAAATATTTTCTGTTGCAGTCCAGGATGAACATTTTTGTAAACTGAGTAACCATTTACTGTGAACACTGTAGATAAACACATTGAAGTTCAGTTTGTGTCCTTTTATTTTTCAGTGTAATGTTTGTAATGTGATAACCTGCTTTACCTGACTTCATCTATTTCTTGTACTTCTATCTTTCATCTTCTCTGTTGTTGCATCTTCATGCCATAACCCTGTGCTGCCACCTAGTGGAGATAATAAACACACTGAATGTGAAGAAGTTTGTTGTAAGGCTTTTTATCTCACACAACCTCACTTAAATACAAATCAAACAATATCAAATAACTTATAATCATCCATATAAATATCTTACATCTGTACAAACACACAGTAAATCAAAAGGTACACTCGTATTTAGTGTTGGACTTTTGAGAAAAAATAAATTCCAGGTGATTTGCTGTTTTTTTTTTCTTTTTTTTTTTTTTTTTTTTTACAAAAAAATGACAATGAAAAACTTGCCAGTTACAATCATATTTGTCCTTTAAGCGGCTCATCAGGTCCAAAAGAAGAGCAAATGTCTCAGTGTAACATATGTACACATAAAGACTTCACCACACTGAGGAAAAAAAAAATATAAACGTTATAAAATGAAATATTTCTTTTCCCCACATAATTCTGTGAAATGACTTGAAAAATATCACGTGTGGAAACAAACAGGGAGGTCCTAGCTGAACTTACTGAAAGAAAGTTTTCCCAAACTCAATTTATGGGTGAAATTTAAAGAACAATTTGAAAATAAAGTTACAGTTACAGCTTTTTGTTCCCCCGTAGACTCTGTAAGCGTCGTGCACACAGTCAGTCAGTGTGTAGCAGCAGCAGCAGCAGCGGTGGCGACGGCGGCGTCTCACAGCGTGCTCTCCAGCGTGTTGTAGTTGTCTTTGAAACTCTTGAGCTCCAGAAAGTGTTTGGGCCTCTTGCTGCGCTGGCCGGTGGAGGGCAGGTAGGTGACCTGGATGGTGGAGGGAGTGTTGCGGACAGGAGAGCCTGTCAGGTCCTTGGCTGCAGACTGGTGGTGCTGGTCCAAGCTGGTGGAGCTGGAATACGCCTTCACCCTGAGGGAGGGGAGAGGCACAGAAAAGTTTACTGAGCAGGACGGATGACGCTGCACAAAAACATTATTTAAACTAGTAATTAAAACTAGTGCATGTAATAGTATTTTTCAAGACATAGGAAATATAAACATCCAGCCCCTTGGCACTTAAAAGTACTTAATAAAATAAGTGAATATGCTGCTATACATTCTCCATTTCAAAATTCTCACTTCTCCAAACAAATTTTCAGACTTCTGGGTAGATTTTAGACATCTAGCTTCCTTTCCTGAGCCAACTAGGTTTTATATTTGGGACTGTCAAGCAAGCTCTTGGAAAACTTGCATTTAGCTATCGAGGCTGTTCAGTCCGCACACCCACACACGAAAGTTGTTTGACATTCCTCTGTCAAACATTTCTGCCCCAAAGAAGAAGTAAACTAACCAGCACTAACTATACTTGTATTATTTTCCCATAAACATATTGAATAAATAAAATTAGATTATGGTTCCCTCTATATTTTTAGACTTTTTTTTATAAAGAAGAATCGAAAATGATTTGAAAGAAGTTAAATCATTTTGCTTTCACAGCGTCTGTGCAGCCTTTTTTTATTCACTGTGTCCATGGTAACAACGATGAAGTATGATTTCCTAATGCAGAAAAGATAACCTGTTTATGTTTCTGATAACAACATCACTGCATGAGTCATATATTTAAAATTGTTATTTGTGTTGCTATTTATGTGAAGCGTTAGTGTTGTTTAAGAACACAAGATGCTTCTGTAAGACGACACCTGCACGTGTAGCTTATATATTGTATAACTGTGATTATAATAAATGAACATGTATCATAAAGGGCAGGGGCCACACTACAGCATGATGATTATTTTCATATCACATCAGTCCCTGTGATAACTGCATGCACAATTTTTAGCAGCATATTTGTTTTCTTTGTCAAGAATGATAGAGATAACTATTATATATTCAGCTGATCATAAGGCACATTTACATTCACTTCTAAAATGAGTAAAATCATCTGTTTTGTTGAAAATCAGCAGAATGGCCGCGCTGTTAAACAAACTGCTCTGAATCTGGAGAGAAGATTGTCGAAAGTATCAATACTTACAGGATCCCACGTGTTTAAAACAATCCGATCTCTGTTAATTATACATTTGTTAGTATCAGAAGTACTAAAGCTATTAAAAAAAATCTAAGTGCTCATTCACGACCTCAGTTCAGTTCAGTCTTTGTTGTCCTGCCTGAAATTTGTCTTGCAGCAAAACCAGACTGTGTTCAGTGACTTTTTCTGTACCAGCGCGATGTGCATCTTATTCTGTGAGCCTAGGACATTTTTTTCTTTTTGCCGTGGTATTGAAAGAAGTATGGAGTGTTTTTTTTATACCAGTATTGCATCAAAGTTTAAACTTGTGGTATCTTGACAGCATTAATCTCAACATAGTTTTTTCCATCCACTGCACTAAGCCTTGCTCTGTCGATGTGAGAAATGCAGATTGGATCACTTGTTCCAACAATGTTACAACAAGACTAACAATTTCAAGTCTGGACCAGTAAAAAAAAAACACTTACACATCAGCCAGTTCGTTCAGCGCCTGCTGGTATTCAAGAAACTCAGCTTCCCCAAACACCTGAAACAAAGAGTTCAAATCAGATCAGCAGCGTGTTAATAAAACACATTATATTCTGTCCTCTTTTCATCATATTCACACACAAAAAAAACACTTGTACGCACCCCGGTCCCATGGCGAGCACTGTCGTAGCCTTCAAGCAGACGGTCAATGAGCGCGCTGCGGCTGCTCTTGATCAGAGAGTGGGAGTTGCGCAACTCCAGCAGCCAGTTCCTGAAGTTGCGTCCGGTAAACGCGCTGGGACTGCGGCTGATCTCCTGCAGAGGAATACCTGAGGTCCAAACAGGAAGAGAGGGTAAGACAAAGATGAAACTTAAAACGCTCCCCATGGGGAAACTGTATCGCTGCACAAAACATGATTTGGTAAACTCCTACAGCAGGGATGTTCAACTTCAATAGGAAGCGGGCCAAAAAGAACAAACACTGGGGAATACGTCAATTATACTTACTAATAACTCTTACAGTGTTAACAGATTTAACATGGAACAAACTAGTCACACACATTCCTGTTTTTCACGTTGGCACCATTAATCAATGCCAGGCAGCAGCCGGCACATACAAAAAGGTGGGAAAGATGGCTACAAAGCTTAATAAAGAGGTGCAAAATGTTACTAAAATAAACAAAATGAATATAGTAAAACCATATCGATCAGATTAACAGTAAGTAGGCCTGTTTATGATGACGTCAGCAACACTTTCATGCAGACATACAGTGTTCACAGCAGGTCCACAATCATGTTTGTTTAAGGTGGAAACAGTAAAACTGTGATCAGACCAACAATAAGTTGGCCTGTTTGAATCATCATAAAACACATCTGTAGACTTTGCATTTTCACTACGACAGCATGACATACCTAAATGTGATGATTTACAACTACTGAACTAACACACGTATCTGACTTCTGTCATAAAGAGAAGTCTGTAGTTTAGAAAACCTAAAGTAGCTCAGAGGTTTGTACCTTAGTTTTATTCATCATGTCAGCCTGAATCACAGGCAGCCACAGGGCCACAGAAAAAAAAAGTTTAAGAGAGACATTGATGTGAATTCTAGTTTCTATTTTGGATTTCAAAAATCTGTTGTTGTGTCTGTTTTGGCATCGCACTTCTGGCAAAAACCCGTGTGCTTTTATTGCTGAAAATACTGATGAGGGTTTTGTCTTTGTTTTGGACAAATGTATTGTTCGGTCTCCTGGAAGACGGTGCACAGAACGACACTTACAATGTTACATGTTAATCCTATAAATATGATGGCAAAAGTCCACATTCATAAATGTAAATTTACAGGTGCGAGGCCATGCTTTGTTGCTTTTAGTAAGAAAATCAAGCAGTGCATTTATTCTATTTGACTCTGAAAACAAAAAGCAATTAAAACTTTTGCTCCCTGTACATGTAAGTTCTTTATAGCAAATAAAGGGGAAAAAAATCTCAGAAATGAAGCAGAAATACATTAACGAAACATCATTTTTACAGATTAACAGGTGAAAAGATGTTTGGAGGATAATGGATTTGTTTATGTGATGTGATGCTGAAAAGAATAATGCCTGAACCAGACCTGCATAATCAATAAGTCTGAGCATCAAACTGATCTCTCACCTGAGTCGCGGATGGCATCCAGAGCTTTCATTCTGTACAGGTAGTTGTAGCAACCTTTGAAATACAAACAGGTTTTTTGTTACGTCGCGTAAAAAGAACAACATATGCAGAGATTCGGGTGGAAACAAGAAGAGGAGCTGATAAAGTGACTGACTGATCTGTGATCCTTGCTTCAGCCTATCGTCTTCTTCTGATAAGAGACGCGGTTCGAAACGGATCTCCTGGACTTTGGACAGCCTGGAGTCGATCTCTTCCCTCAGACCCTGTCAATGAATTCAAGACGGAAAGACGCAGACACATGAACTCCTGCACCGACGTCAGCTGCTGCATATTCATCCGTTCACACTCACGACACCAGGAGGTAAACATCAGTGTTGCCAGACCGGAGTTGTTTTGGGTTGAATTCTTGATTAATCGATTATTAATTGGTTATTAAATTAATCACCAACTTTTTTGATGACTGATTAACCAGTTTAAGTAATTTTTTTTTGGGGGGGGGGAATCCAAATTCTTTGACTTCACCATCTTAAATGTGAATATTTTCTGCAAATTGATTATTTTGGAAACTGATGACATCATCTTGAGCTGTGGGAAACTGATAAAAAATTTTCACAATTTTCTGACATCTTAAAGGCAAACAGCTATTAATCGATCAATCAATAATCGTTAGTTGCAGCCTTATTCAGTCTATTGTCATAAAATAGTGAAGAAACCAGATAAGATTCATGTTTAAGAGGGAATTTTGACTTTCTCCTGTTAAAAAAATCAATCAATCAATCAGTTCTACACAAGTCTGTTGCTATTGTTTATGAATGAATTTGTATTGTTTATTGTAGATAATATCTAGGCGGCTTTTAAGCAATTATTTGGCTGGGAAACATCAAACCAATCTGGCAACACTGGAGGCAACCCAGCTCATAAATGAGGGTATTGCACTTTTTTACCTTGGGTGCATTGTGGCCAATAGGTGCATGTGGTCCTCGGCGGGATCTCATCGCAAAACGCATGATCTGCCTTTTGACGAAGATAAACAACAGCACAAACACCTGCAAACAAAAACAAACGTGACAGGATTTTAATCAGCATCATCGCATTATTCACTGCGTACCAGCTAACGAGCAGCCAACACGGTAAATTAACTCACCAAGCTTCCATAGGCCATCACCAGAACAACATTAACCCCTGATAACGGCGACGAGTCTGCCATGTTATCTGTCAGTTTGTGCAGTTTATCCACAGGTCGATTAGCTTAGCTAGCAATGAATCTGAACGTTGTGTTGCTACATTAGCTTGGTAGCTAACAGATGGTTGTCCATTTGGATGAGAATGGCCACTGCCGCCCAGATGAGAGTTTATTTATCTGTCACGTAGCAGCTCTAAAAGGACGTTTCTGTAAAGGAAAAAAAACTACACAGCGACCGTACTGACACTCCTCTTCATGTTCAGCGCCATCACGCATGAAGAAATACGCAGTTTAGCTTGTGTGCTAGCGAGAAGCGACAGCAGCGACACTGACGGCTGATTTGCGACGCTCCGGATTACCGTAATAACCGTGTAAAGACGACCAGTCAGGTTAAACTACCAACCTGTAGTTTAATTTACACTCTGTATAATATAAAGCTGTTATACTTTGTATATTATTATTATTGTTATTATTTATTTTTAGTGGGACTAGCGGTAGTAGTCGTTGTTGTGTTAATACTAGTGGCAGTAGTAGTACAAGTAATAGTGGTAAAATATTTAATCGTATATTTTATGGAATTATTTCTATTACTTATATTTTCTATTTTGTTGCATTTTATATTATATACTTCATCACAATATTGCTATCATAAATGTGTGTTACATATTATTGCATCATTATAGTTACATAGCATATTGGTATATACTGAACGCCCTATTTACTTTAATATAGCTTGATGTATATAGTATTTATTATTCATGCTCATAAGACAGAAGGAATAAGACACTTTCTTTGTCATTGGAGGCATACAACGAAATTATGTTTGGCAACTTCTAGAGAATACAAGATAAAAGGATAAAAAACAAGAATAACGGGATAAAACGAGAAGCATAAACAAGTTAAATAAACAAGATGAATATTATGATGTAGTGTCCTCTATCTACAGTATCTCTGTAATAAATAAAGACACATTGATGAGGCAGGGAAACTGACAGTGCAAAAATTGCAGTATAAAAGGTATTGCTCAACAGTATAGTTAAAAACAATCGATCTATCTGGGTATCAGCATATATGTTGTCCAATATGTGCCAATATGAATTATAGTTATTAATAATTATTTAAAATTAAAGTTTACTGTTTCAGTGCCCTGATTTTATTTTAGACAATAAAGTTTATTGTTAAACTGTAATATGTCCCGGCTCCATTACATATCTTTGTCACCACATTTGAAGGATCATTGTGATCATTGCAAAAAAAAAAAAATTGTTTATTCTATGTGTTAATGCACAGTGAGTAGATCATTGTTGGGGAATAAACCCTGACCTGTGAGTGGTCTTTAATAATCCTGAAGGGGTTTATTTCCCAATAATGACCAGCTCACTGTACATTATCCTGTTTATTACTGTACATGGTTACTTACCAATAATAATAACAATAATTTGACACAAAATGTTATTTTTAAAAATGTTTTTATGGATTTAAAAGTGATTTTATTGCTCCTCCACAGCCTATGATCAGAACTGTGTCCATGGCAACAGTGTGTTCTTCATAGCAACAGTCTGTATTTATATACAGACCGTTATATAAATACTATAATATAGTATTTATATTATGGGTGTTTTTTTGTAATGTGCTGTAAACAGCTTTTGATTGCAATTCTTTTATGTATCTTATTTATCTATTTTAATTTTATTTTTTCATGTGTATTATCACCTTTAAAAAAATTTTGCAGTAGCATTGCTGCTGTAGTCTTTCTGAATGTTTTCATTGAACGCATACTGACAATTTCATGGCTCCAACACTAATATTTACTGTAATATTATACCTGTGTTTGTATTAGATTAATTTAATCCATGTCTGTTTGCCAAAGTTTATTATCTGTGTCGTGCATCCTCACCGCTGACATGTCCTGACTCCGTTGATAATATTAAACTATTTCAGTGTGTGTACGTATGTGTTTGTGTGTGTGTGTGTGCGTGTGTGTGATCACATGTTGTGGGTCCAGTTTCCTCGAAGCGCTGTGTGAACCACGTGACGCAGCTCTCCGTGGTGTCAGAGTGGAAAAGAAACAGGTAAATTCAGTCTCTCGCTTATTGTCTGAGCGAGTCGGTTCGTTATATTTTCCCAATTTAGTAGCACCAATTTAGGGTTCAGGAACTATATCCTGTCCTAAATCCGACTAGCAGGTCGACAACGAGACCACTTGTCGGTCGGTTGTGTAGCAGTGTCTAATATTGAGCCGGGTTTCTGGTCAGTATCGCCTGTTATTTATTTTCATTTTAGCGGCCTGCAGGCCTACCTTTAGCCTCGGTGATTTCTGTGTCGAGAGCCCGGCCATCATGTTATATACTAGGGGTAGAATGTGAATGATATAGCGAGAGTGGCGGTGCAGTTTATGAAGCAGCTATGTTGCTAACTGGCTAGCTCCGCCAGACGATGTTAACTAGCTAGTTCGTCAAATTAGCATAGCTAGTAGCGGATAGCAGGCAACTAGCTAGTGGCATGGGCGTTTTTAGTTAAAAGCTTCACTGCTAGCTCTAGTAGCTGATTAGCTCGTTAACATGTTGGCTATCAAGCTAACTCAGCTAACGCTAACAACTCTAGCCGGTTATCGGCGCTTAGCTTAGTTAGCTGGTTAGCTAACGACTGTTAAAGGTGCTAGCTTCGTTGTCGCCATGAGGTGAAGCCGTGAGAAGCGGAAGCCCACCGAGATTTCAACGCTGCTGGATGCTTCCCCCCCTCAAGTATTAGCTAGTTGGCTAGCATTTTGGCCATGTGGCTGGCTAGTGGAGCTGGATATGTTCGACGGGCCCAGGCTCTAGGCTTGTTTGTGGGCTAGTCCAAACAGGGTTTTACGTAACGTGTGCGAGATTAAGGAGTCGATAGCAAGGTTAACAGTTTGCTATTGGACAAAGATGTAGTTAGTTGTCTTAAGTGTGTTGATATCTTATCTGTCACTTGCTGTTTAATACAATGTTGATCTGTCAGAGGTTCTGTGATCATACACTGCCGTTTTACTATATAGGTTAAAGGTATAGTTCACCCAGAAATGAAAATTCAGTCACTATCTACTCACCCTTATGCCAATTGAATGTCGGGTTTAGTTTTTTTTTAATAGAGCCACTAAATACTGCTGGAGTTTCACAAGAAAACTGGTGTGATCCACGATTCCTTAAGCCTGCAGAGATTCTGCAATGCTATTCTTCTGTGAAACTCCAGCAGTGTTTTGTGAATTAAAAAACTAAACCGACCTTCAGTTGGCATCAGAGTGAGTAGATCATGACTGAATTTTTATTTTTGGATTAACTATCCCTTTATCTAAACGCCACCCAGGCTATTTTAATATAGGAAGTGTTACATAATATTGCAAAGAGGTAAATAACTTGGTTGTGCACTTGAATGCAGCAGCAGTGTATCGTGGCACTCCTGCTTCCTGGGTCAAACCCGTGGCTAGTTCTGGTTTTACACATTGGAGCTGAAAAATGCCCTTTGTCAACGTTTTCCAGGCGCCTCTGACAACAAAGCCGATGGTGTCTTCTTGATACCACTCCTAGCTTCCCCCCCAGCTACTAAGCAATAAGCTACTAGGCAGTTTGAGGAAGTAGTATTCAAGTGCACCAGGCAGACATGTACATGACATAAGTAGGTCATAGTCACAGATCTGTAACGCCTCTCTCATCCTTCTCTCCTCAGGTGTTATTCCTTTGTAAATACTGTTATTTGTATATACTGTAAATGATGACGTCCATGGGCGGGAACCGAGCCCGGGGCAGCTGGGAGCAGACACAGGGCCAGACACAGAGCCAGACACAGCACAAGCAAAGGCCTCAGGTACCCTCACTCTCTCCACCTGTCACACTGCCAGGAGGCACAGTGATTTGCACCAAGGGCTGCACATCTTTTAAAAAAAAAATCACAGTGCTAGTACTTGGGGTGTCATGATTCAATTTTTCAATTGAAACTTTTTTTTTTTAGCACTGACGACCGTGCCATTGTTAGACTGAGTCTTGATTTGTAAAGGTAAACAGATCATTGGTTTATATCCTGACAACTGTTGTTTACATTTTCAAAGTCTTCTTTAAAAGATAGTCTGTATGGCAGTGCAATAAAACAGCCGGTAAGCTACGCTGTGTCATCTGTGAAGTGTTGTTTTTTTTTTTCTTTGGACGCCACAAGTAGGCTGGGGCGTAGAGAAAAAAAATATACTGGGAAAACTCAAAATTCAACCTTTTATTCCGATAAGTGAATTTGAAAGCTCTCTTTGATTGATTTTCGATTTAATATGTAAATTGTGACACCCCTAACAAGTACCAACACTTCTACCCTTAAAGTGATACAGATATCAACATAGAACTTCATACGATACCTTTTTTCCCTAAGTCATTTGATACCGATCATGTGAAAGGAAGCTTTCCTGAAATAATCCCTCCACCATTATTTTTTTTATCATACAGCACAAGTGACATTTTAGTGGCGCACTGCACTGCCATCTCCATCACATACTTCACACTCGACTTCACCACACCACAGACTGAATGGGTTGTAGCTACTGTGGTAGTGGACCAGTCAAGTGTCAAATTAAATCAAAGAAGGCTTTTGGTGATTGGCTGTGAGCAAACCCGTACAAACAGCATTTTTTTTTCCAGATCTGCTACGGATACCATGACCTGGATGACTGAGAACCTACACAGACATTTTGACGGGAGAAGTTTTGATGCTACCTGGGTACTGAACTTTGATGGCGCCGACCAAGTTGCTTTAATACTGTTGAGAATCGGAAAATGACTTGTCACTTTTAACAAAGTTTCATTATCTATGGAGCATAGATCATGAGTGTCAGTGAGCTATTTATTAATTAAGCCTGCATCATGTTTGCGCCAAAATCTAACCTCAATACATGTTATCGAGGCATGCAGGAAAAACACTACATTACACATGCTGACAGCGATTTATTTTGTTTTTGTTTGTTGTTTTTTTTGTTTGTTTTTTACCACCAAGTCTTTGAACAGTGTCTTCCTTTAAAGTGAGTAATTGGACTGTAATGTGTAATGTAATTAAAATAGATCTTCTATCGAAAAAAGTAGTGTTCAGGCACTGGTATCAAAGCCAAAGTATCTGTACTGGCTCGGATATCGTAAAATTATGAACGATGCCCAGCCCTATTTGCACCCGGGTTTAACATAGGCCAATCAAGTATTATGTAATGTTACTTGTTTTGTTGCACATTTTTTGGCTCCAAAGGTACATGGAACTTAAAATACAATATGCATACCTCAATATAATATGCTCTGTGAGAGGTTGAGAAATGATTTCAGTTACAGCTGTATTTCGTGGCCTTTTGATAAGTGTCCTTTATCATTCCTAGACTGGAAACTAGGAATGCACTACAGGTTAATCTGGACTGTTGACACCATATTTCGATGGTGTGTCTCTTCTCGTTGGACCACGTCCAGCGTGCATTGTTTGGGTGTGATACAGTTCATTTAAGTTTCCCATGTCTTCAACATGATGCTGTTAAATGCAGAGTTCCCAGAGTTGGCATGTTTATGCCACAGACAAAACGATCTGTGAAATTAATCGTGAAGAATGTACATGCAACAGCTGTGCAGGATACACAGCTGTTTCTTTACGCCATGCCAAGTCTGTAGTGGAGAGGAATTGTGTTCCTTTAGCGCTATACTGTACATCAGGGTGGGAAATTAACTTTTTAAAATGTGAACATCTACCAGCCACTGATGGATAAATGCTCAGTCATCAAGAATAGATAAATGTTTTTTGTTTGAAATCTTAACAGCCATTTTGATACCAGCTTGCTAGTCGCTGGTGCTAATTTCTCACCCTGGTGTACACATTTACAACAGATATAATAAACACACAATGAAGCTCACAGCCATAAAACACATGAAGCATTTAGTTGAGTAACCCTGAAGTGGACACGGCGTCAGTGCAGGCGACCACGACAGAATAACAAAGAAAAGTGTTTTTCTAACATGGCACTGTTACCAAAGTAGATGTTGAATTTTGTCGGAAAATCACCATTTAAGAGATAAGTGTAGAGAAATCTTGAGTTTGTGCAAATCTCGTGCCTCTGTTTGTTGCAAATATTGGATGTTTTTCTCCTCTTGAAACAGGCTACCGCAGAGCAGATCCGACTCGCGCAGATGATTTCAGACCACAATGATGCAGACTTTGAAGAGAAGGTCAAACAGGTGAGCAAACGCACACACACTTTTGGCCTATTTCAGTTTTCCTGTGTGGTGTTCCTTCCTCCTTTGAAATGGTTAAATAGAGCTACTTTGCGTTTTAGCATTGGTGCATATAGCACTACATCAACTGAATTTTGCATTGGATGTGTATGTGTCTCTTATATTATGCTTTGCAGATTTGGTTTGTCGTCAAGCACAGAAAGTCAGTGACATGGCAATTGGTGTGTTAGATTGAAGCTGCAATGTCGCCATGTAGCTTTAAGTCTATTTTCAGTGTCATTATAGAGACTCTGGCATTAAATCGTGTGTGGTCTGTCCACATTAATGATTAAGTAAAAGAAAGCAAGACCCTAAAATGTCATCCAGGGTCAGAAAGTTCTGTAAACAGGTCATGAAGACCTTTTGATAAGAGGGTTTGATGTCTTTTTCATACTCTGTAAAAGTGATGATTTCAAAGACTGTAAACAGAACAGAGTGTTACAGTCTTTATGGAAAGTGAACTTTGTGTAGAAGCTAAGTGACCAAGATGCTAAATCCCTGCTGGTCGCAGGCGTGCTGTTCTCCACTTAACCCTGTGTTCTGATTAATGCATGTTTTAAAAAAACAAAAACAAAAAACATGCATCTGCATAAGAGCCTTTTTTCAAAGATGGGATGCCAGGACTGTCTGCCAGGGGTCACCTCTGTGTCTCATCATGTGTCTCCACCTTTTCCAGCTGATTGACATCACAGGCAAGGACCAGGACGAGTCTATGATCGCGCTGCACGATTGCAACGGGGATGTCAACAGAGCCATTAACGTGTTGCTGGAGGGTAGCCCAGACACTGTGAGTATTGGCTTTGTGTGAGGGCTTAGCGCTGCGGGGGCCAGATTCTGGAGAAATCAGTGCCACACTGGCTCAGATAACTATGATATTGGGCTAACAGTTTATGGGTAGGGTTTCTGTGAGGGTTTGGTGTCGTATGAACAGGGACAGAGACAGGGTTTCCCTAATTTAGCCAAAGCTGCATGTAAATGTTAAAAGGTGCGTAAAGGCGGTCACTATAAACACATTTTCTCTACTTGCCTTGTTGGTCAGTATGTCATTTCCACATGCCCCATTAAGAAAATACATCCTTCCAAACATTTCTTTCTTCTTTTTTTTTTCATTCTTAAAAATTGTCCCGTACAACCCCAACTCCAAAAAAGCTGACGTTTTGTAGAATAAAAAACAAAACAAAAACAGAATGCAATGAATCAGCAAATACTTTTAGGCTTTTTCAGTTTTGGAGCAACATATGCTGCCATCCAGATGACATCTTCTTCAGCGACGTCCCAGCTAATGATTTGGTACCTCACACCTTTATATTTTACCAGCATTTGGCTAGTGCCTTCTACTAACGTCCAACTGTGGATACAAACAGTGTGGCTTCAGAGTGAAAGAGTTCAGGTGCTGAACCGGCTTGCCTGCAGTCCACACCTGTCTCCATTTGAGAATGTGTGGTGCATTATGAACTGCAAAATTATGATAATGGAGGCCAAAGTTTTTGCAAATTGTTGTATTCTGTTTTTGTTTGCTTTACACAGTTTTAAAATTAGGGTTGTATGAAACCAAACAGTTATACGAACTTTGATATAACCATGACTAGTAGAACGTCCACTCTTTCTGAAACCAGAAAGAGTGGAAATGTGCCTTGCCAGCATATTAATCAGACCTGATGAGGGGTTGTCAGCTGCTTGGATTGTTAGGATACAGGCTCAGTGGAGGGACTTTAAAAGTTCAATATGGCTTGCTGGGGAAATTACTGACAAAGGGAACAGAGTTTGTTTTTGTTTGCAGTTTGTAATTTAAAATAACTGCTGCCAACTTGGAAGTAGTCAAGACATGTACCAGGGCTATTCAACTTTAATAGCAAGTTGGCCAAACAAGAAAATCACTGGGGTTTCGTGAGTCGCATAGAAAACTTTGTCAATTAATGGTAACAAATAACTAACAGTATAATGTTAATAGATATATTCCTCTGTGTCAGAAACTAACCATGATTTGACTTGTAGTGCCTCTTCATGTTGATGTTCACAATACAGTGCAGCTTATTACTCATTACTACACGGCTTTGTAAAATACTTAATACTAATTGGTGAATTACAGCGTTCTAACGTCTGTTATGTCTGTATAACAGACCTTTGCAATGGACGTTTTGTTCATAGACACTGGAGGAGCACTAAAAGTATATTTTAAATCAATAAAATTATTTCAAATTACAGATTTTTAGTTAAGTAGCCATGGGTAAGCATGATAAACATACATTAAGCAGGATATCGCTCTAGAATTTGTGATTTTCATATTTACATCTCTTCAGGTTTGCTTTAGCGCCTCTTTAATGTCAGTTTTCCTTGCAGCCCATTAGCCCAGTGTGCAAGTGTCGTCCTGTTTGAGCCAATCACAGCACATAGGTGCTTTATCGGCCCAGTTCAAACAGTCTATGGTTCAGATTTCTCACAGTTGCTCAGAGATATGTACCTTGTTTTTATTTATCATATCTAACACGTGTCAGCCTTATTTGCAGGCGGCATCTTGCAGGCCGTAGAAAAATTCAAAAGGGTCATATCTGGCCCCCTGGCTGCTGGTTGAATAGACTTGATGTTACCATGTGGTGAGAAATTGTAAAATCATCAGAAACATTTTTCTTTTTTAATAACTAGCAGTCTGACCACTTTTTCAGGTTGGTGCCACATTGACCGCAAAGCAACACACAGCATCCAACCTGTCTGTCTTATGACCACATTGCTTTAGTTTTGATCAAATTTTGGCGAGGCCACGTTTGTAGACCACCGCAATAACAACAGGACAGACACACTAAAATTGACCTCTGCTTTGCTTCAGTGGGTGTTTTCCATCTCTATGACTCAATACAAAGTCAATAAGTCTAGCAGTACATTGACCCAAAGGATCAACAGTGTAATACTGTCTTTATTTCTTCACAAGGACTCTTGGGAAATGGTGGGGAAGAAGAAGGGGGTGTCGGGCCAGAAGGAGAGTAGCCAGGCAGAGACCGGAGAGGAAGGAAAAGAGAACAGGGAGAAAGGAGGAGAGAAAGATGTAGCACGTCGCCGAGGTGGAGCACCACGCAAGGGCCGTGGAGCCAGCAGGGGACGAGAGTGTAAGTGTTTACCAACCCTTTTTCTGTGGCTTCACTGTTTTATTTTTAAGTATCTTTAGAAAATGTTTGTTGAGCCAAACAAAACACTGTTTGGCAGTGTGTTTGTTTTTGCTCTGACTGCTTTTATGGTTTTTCTCTGGGAGAGCTCCATGTTCTTGACACTCAAGTATACAAATGCCAGATTTACACTGGTTGGGGTACCTGCACCATCACCAAACTTGTCCATAGTATCAGGGTTCATACAAAGTCTGGACAATGCTTAATTCTAACTGTTCTAACTTCTAACAGTTTTCAAGGTTAGGAATATGCTTGAATTTGAATATACTCTATGAAAAAAATCATCTATACAGTTACTCATGTAAACCTTTTTTTTAAATATTAGAAATGAAAATCAAAATTAGCTTGCATTAAATGATTGTGGTTGAAACATACAGTCAAAGTTTGTAACTTATTTTTGATGAAGGTTTTGAGGGTCTGGAAAATTTGGATTTGTTTGAACCTTGCAGAGTATGCTGTCCTATACATGCACTCCTATACAACAGGAATTGTACATTATCCTGATGTTTTTGCAGATTTTTAGCCACGTTGACAAGATGTGCAGAAAAGTATGTTTTAGTGAGCTTGTAGTTAGTAGTTCAATATGAGCCCACAAGCTCATTTGATCAAATTTGCAGCATGCGTGATGTGATTTACATCATCACACATCACATCATTTCCTCTGCTATGACTTTTGACACGTTTTGCTAATCACAAGAAAGGCGGACAAATGCATCAGCGTGCTAAAGCCCTGTAGGACTCACAAATGTATCTGCAGTTTGTGAGTGACGGTCATTAGTCAAATACGGCTGTACTTCCTGCAATGCCTTCAAAACAAAAGTCCTCCAGTGATTCATCGATGGGAGCTTTTTAAAGTGGAGCGACAGTAGAAAGTGGTTGGTTTACCTAAACAGTAGCTTATAAACTCGGAACGGTATTTGTTCTCACCAGGGACCCGGGTACAGTCGACCTCAAAGTCCAGTACCATACACCAGGCATGATTTGCGGATTCATGCCTGGATCCACTTGAAAAGGTGGTCTCAAGTACAGCTCATGTGCACTCAGGTACAGTTTGCATCAGGTGTGAAAGCTAATCATACCAAAACAAGGAAGTGGACTTCTATTGGGATCTTGCAATTGGCAGTTTCTACACTACAGCAACCACATAAACAAATGTTGTGTGGTTGATGATGCAAGTGTACTCGGGCACAGAGCAACATTGCAAGTGTGAAAGCTGACCAGAGGGGGGATGGAGAGGAGGGGAGCAATCTATGTGCCTATTGTGAAAAACACCCTTAAAGTCAGAAATAGAAACGTTCCACGCATTGTCACAAAATGACTGAAACTGAAAGTATTTTAAGAAAATGGCAGTTTGATATCACTTGCATGAAAGCACATTAATCTAGTCAGAGTAGCCTGACAACTAGGGTTTATCAACATCATAATGTGGCCCACTGCAAATTTCAAATTGCAGAGATGCCCTGGCCTACTCGTTATATTCTACAGACGTGAGAAAACATCTTTGTTTGGTACAGATGAGAGCAAAATCACACCATAATCATTTTAATTTGTTTTTCAAAGAAAATATGATGTGAAAATGATCAAGATCTCATAGGTCAGCTTCATTATCCACTTCGTCAATGGTGCTATAGTGTGCTATTCAAGGGCTGTTTAAAAGGGTACAAGGTTGCAGCTGTGTGTCCTTTCTCTGCCAGCACAGCATTTTATGCTCAGCTTTTATGTTAAAGCTCTTCTTTCCCTTGCATGTTTCTTATGGTTCCATGTAGTCATTTGCAGCACACCAGTAGACCCTTCTAAGCCTCAACTGTGGTCCTGAAGGGGGGACAGTGTGTGCTACAGTAAATGATGGCCAGAAAGAGATTCGCCATTCATCTTCATTTTGAATGAAGCTCTACTCAGGCTCTCATACAATGCCACAATCTTTGACACAGTTTCTCTCACACATTTTACTTGAAATAATTTTGTGTACGTGTCTAAATCTGCTGCCGTTCTTTCTCTCTTCTTAACTCAAGTCCGCGGCCAGGAGAACGGCTTGGATGGAGGCAAGGCTGGAGTAGCTGGAAGAAATGCAGAGCGAGGCCGAAGGGGAAGGGGCAGAGGAAGAGGGACTGTGGGTAAGTGACTGTAATCCTCTTCAGTCAAAGTCGTCGGTGAAGGAAGTGTTTTTATTTTTCCGTCAACCGCTGCCGTTCTTTCTCGTGACAATAGTTGTCAAACTAAGAAACTCAAGTAGGCTCTTGTCTTGCAGGAGTATCCGGACGGCGAGGAGGCAGATTTTCGGCGCAGGGCATGGGGTAAGGGAACACCTGCGTCGCCTAAAACCAGAGGGCCTTTTGTTCCACTTTTACCTGTTGCCATGGTCACCAGAGAGCAGGACCCCAGCTTATTGTTTAGCTTTAATCCAAAGGAGGGAGGACATACATCAGCCAATGGGATGGAACAGCGTGGGCTGAATATCTCTCTTCAGAGAGTGCACAGTGTCTAAACATTTTATTTAGAGTACAATTTTTGATAGATCCACTTATCAGGGTGTCAGGAGCCAAATTGGTTAACATAAGCTGTCTCTGCTCTCTGGTCCATGGCTGTGTGAATAATTCAGTTGTATTTTGCTTGTTCTGTGTCTGTGCGTGCAGTTTATAATGTCAGTTGATGAGTTAGCAGCTTGAGAAGTAGGTGTCATAACAGAGGAAGTGCTTCTCTCCAATGTAATGACATTCTTGACTTATGTCATTATCATTTAATGACCGACATCATAGTAGGACTTCAATTGTCATAACACATTGCCTACCATTATAAGCAGACGGCTGTGGCGTTGCTCTGTAGTTTTAAATCTTTTTGAGCTCGTCTGAAGTAGCACATGTGACATGATGTGGCTTTCTCTGGCGAGGTCAAGGGCTGAGTGGCTTCCTCCCAGGAGATGCCTAAATATAATTTTCGCTCTCACGGAAAGTATTGAATGTTTACTTCAAAGCTACTGTATCGGTGCCACAAATATACAACCTCAATTCCAAACCAGTTCCAAAAAATACAGTACAAAAACAAGATGTATAAACTGGTTAACTTCATTGTTTTTTTGTTTTCGTTTTTTAAATATACACTCATTCTGAATTTGATTCCTGCAACACTGTTCAAAAGAGTTGGGACAGGAGCAACAAAAGACTGGGGAAGTTGTGGAAAGCATTAAAAAAGAGACCTGTTTGGAACAATTAACAGGTAAACGGGTTAAATGGAGCAGGTGATGGAATCATGTTTGTCAAATAGTCCAACAGTTTAAGAAGGTTTCTAAACAAAACTACAAGAAATTTAGAGATTTCACCAGCTGCAATCCATAGTATCAGTAAAAGAATCAAAGAATCTGGAGAAATCTCTGTACGCCAGGGGCAAGGCTGGAAAAACCAACACTGAATGCTTGTGACCCACTGTGCGCTGCATTAAACAACCCACATAATTGTATAAAAGATACTACAGGGGCTTATAAATACTTTGGAAAACCATCTACAAATGCAAGTTAAGAGAGAGACGTATATCAACAACATCCAGAAACAACGCTGACTTCTCTGCAGCCCGAGCTCATCTGAGATGGACTGAAGTAAAGTAGACAAGCGTGCTGTGGTCTTAGTCCGCATTTCAGATTGATTTTTGGAAGAGCGAAGTTCAAAAACCAGCATCTGCCATGGTATGGGGGCGTGTTAGTGCCCATGGCATCATGGGTAACTGTCACATCTGTGAAGGCCCCATTAATGCTGATAGGTACACACAGGTTTTGGAGCAACACATGCTGCCATCCAGATTACATCTTTTTCAAGGATGTCCCTGTTCATTTCAGAAGGACAATGCCAGGATATAGTTTTGCACGAAATAATTTCACTTTCAAAACTTCAACAATTAGTGTCCTCAGCTCCCAAATGCTCACTGAGCTTTCTTAAAAGAAGAGGTGACGTATCACGGTGGTAAACATGCCCCTCCCCTGTCCCAACTTTTTTTGGAACAAGATGCAGGCATCAAATTCAGAATGAGTGTATCTTTGTACTATATTCTGTTGAATATAGGTCAATGTTTTTTTTTTTTTGTGCAAATTATTGCATTCTGTTTTTATTTATTTATGCTTTTTTGGAACTGGGATTCTATGTATTTGAGGCACAGAAGCTCAGAAGTAGGCAGGACCTGAATGAAACAAAAAAAAAAAAAGTTATGTCGTAATGCAAATGTTTGCTCAAGTAGTGGTGCACACAGTAAGGGTAAAGTTACAAAACCTCTTGTGATTTTATGGTCTGCGTTTCCCTGTTGCTGTGATAACAATTTTAAACATGTTTGTGGAGTGTGGAGTCGGATATTGACTTGCATATCTCAAAGAACACTACATTATGCTTTGTTTCATAATGCTTATGGTATCGGCTTGTTTTCAGTGAGTACAGGGGTTTCCCACCTGTAATTGCACACTCTGCTAGCTTTGGTGTTTTCATATCACCTAACCCCCACCTCGCTCCACACAACAGCTCTGTGATTGCTTTTGCTTTGTGCTGCTGAGACGCAGTTTACCAGCTTGGCTTCAGTGTCAGTTAAACGCAGTTACTTAAATAAAATATGCGTGGCTTTAAAGGAAGCTGTCTTAAAGCAGATAAGGTCTGTGATCAGTTAATTACACTGTGACGAGATGATAGCGGGCAGGTTTGCATCTCTGTGTGTGCGTGCGCATCGTTGCTGCTTGTGTAAGTACATTTAAGATGATGCTCGGGCAGCTTGCACCATTCTGCTTAAAAAACAAACTGAGTCAAACTAAATGAATATTGCAAGCTCACAAGGGAAACAAGTACCACGCTTCATTAATGCTGAATGAGCCGATCAAAGAGATTTGTTCTAAAGTTGGTATAAACCTTAAGACTAGGAGGAATATTGATAAATTAATTCAATATTATTCACAAATGTCAGTTTCTAGCCAAATGTAGCAGACGTAGACGCAGAAAGCCTCAAGGTGCCAAGAATCTCAGACAGAAATCCACTCACTCTCTCAGTCTGTGCCCAATGAGAGGAATGACGAGGTATATTCAGCAATTAGTCTGATGGGTAATGCTAGATGATGACAAATACTGTAACCCATGCAGCTACGCTATTACTACTTTACTAAGGCTTTTTGCTTTTGAGACCGGTAGTTCAAGTCTGATTTTGGATATATTTAGTATGAATTGTGGAAATAATCACCCACTATTTTTCCTTTTCTTTTTTTATTTTATTTAATGCAGTGTAGAAGATACTCAATCTTTAGATGTTTAAAGATGTTCCCCGGGTTGATAAGACTATTTACAGTCTTCAGTGTTTGTTTTGTGGCATAATTGTTACTGAAGTGATGGAAGCGTTGCTCATTGTTGCTGAAATAAATTGAACATAAATCACTTAAGAAGCATACAGGATATGAGGCTTAGGTGGTAGCCTATAGTTACCGTTAATGTGACTGCTTTAGGGTCAATTCTTAATTTAAACATTAATACTTTTAATAATAATGCACCAGGTTAGAGAATTCCTTGTACAATTTACAGAATTAGTTCTCTGAGAATCTCTTTCATATCTTAAGTAAAATTGGTATTGTAACCAAAATATCCCTGCCAGATTAATATCTAATCGGTACCCAGCCATATTGTTGTACTACTCCTGCTTTGGTCTGAGAAGCTGCAGCCTTTTATGCATTGACAACTCTCTGCCACCATAGATGGTAATTAGTCTGCCTCTCGCTCATCACGCTATGCTACTCTGACCAATCAGTAGTCTGCTGTGTTTGCTAGCTTATCTTTTCCATTGATCGAAAATGCTAGTATCTGGATTCCTTAATAACCTGGTATACCCCAGTACCTTTTATACTAGTGGATGTTACATCCAGAGCGGTGGTGGCCATGGTGGCTGTCTCAGATCCCATTTCAAGGGTTTCAAAGCTCCAGTGAGAATTGCTCACGAATAATCGAAGCTTCGGTGGGAGGAGTGACAACACGAGCCACTTCCCTCAAACTTATTTACTTGTGTACTTTGCCATTATTATTGTAATCGTAAATCTAATGAGAGACGATGACAGGAGGGGAGAGACATCAGGGAGAGACATCAGCCACAGCGAGCAGAGTGTCGAGCCCATGCATTTGTAATTTAATCCTTTTCTGTGTGCTCGTATCACATGCACGTGCCTGGTTTTTGTGTGTGCAAGTTTTGAGACTAATTCAATGCTGTTGAGGAGCTCTGTCTTGCTCTGTCAGTCTTTTGCCTCTTTTTCGGTGCAGCCAATGTAACGTCTCCTTCCTCTCTTCAAAACAAAGCATTTGTACTGATTGGGCTAGTTATTACATTGATCAGCCATAGTTGGCCATAACTGCAGCATGTTACATGGCTGCATATATCAGCCTCTGCCATCGCCGATGTTGCCTGGTGTAGTAAAGTAGATGCATTTATTAAGTGTCCAATTGTATTCGCTTGTACCACAGCATTGTTTGGCTCATTGACAGGGCTGCCTCTTTGGGGCAACTGTTAGCTGTCCTTGTGTTTGGTGGAAAAAAAAACAAGAGTGGAGATGGGAGTCTCAGTTCATTTGTATTCATACAGGCTTCTCAAAGTTAGTGTACATGCAAACCCGCTGAAAATGGTTAATAGTGTAGTACACGGCTATAAAAAAGGATGTAAAAGTGTAGTTTTGTTGTGGTTGAGACCAGCTTGTTGAGGTTTAACACCGAGCTTATGTTTGTCATTTTCAGCTTTTTAAGGAAATAACGGTGACATCAAATAAGACAAGTTGAGTTAAGATGCAGATTTCTTGTAGCGGAGGAGATATTGAGTGCAGACTGATGCATTGACGACAGCATCCTGTGTGGCTCTTCAGTAATAGCTTTGAGACAATGGCGCTATGTGATAGAAGGTGCCATTGAAATTCTTGAGATTGTTGTTGCGCGAGCTGCATCAATGAAACGATTACTGCATTTACTCCTGCATAACTGCTCTCATCTGGCAACAGTTTGTGTGTTTGTGGCTGCATTGTGTATACTTGTGATGACTTGGGTTTCTTGGACTTTGTATTTATTTACCCACTATGACTAAAAGCGCACTGGCTTGCCTTGCATCGTACAGTGACTGACAGGTGTTAGAGTGTTTGTTACAGTGACGGCACAGGCAGATCGAAAGGCATTTTGCTTACGCTGTCGCTCTGGATTGTGGTCTGAAAAATAAAAGCTTGATATTCTACTTTTACTTTGTTGTGCTTCTTGTAATTGTTGCCATTATTTTTCCTCTAAAGCCAGATTGATAAGGGGCCCAGATATGATATTGCAGGAGGTGAGAGGTGAGTGCATCGCCTCTGGTGTGTCTGCTATTCTTGCTTTCTGTAGGGAGACTTTTGGGTGCCATAAAAGGATGATTTAATACAAGAGAGCATCAAAATAGAAAGTATTACTCCCCATGCTATTAATAGGATATGAAAGATATGCTCTTCCTGAAATTTGATGTTAAATCTGTTCACACAAGCCCATAAACGCCCTCAAGGATCTTCAACAAATAATGAAAGCTGCTTGGCTTGACTCAAAAGCAAAGTGTTGTGCTTCATCATGTTGCTAGGTTGCACCAGCTGTAAATGTCTCTGCATACACGGATGTCTCAGATTAAGGAAAGACATGCAATACCAGGCAAGAGTTGTTCAGGGACAACAAAAACAGCGTTTAAATGCTTATTATGCTTATTTGCATGTCTTGACTGCACCAGCTCTCAGAGGCCGTAATGGTTTCACTTCAGTCTCTTATCATTTCCTCTTCCTGCTACAACCTCAGTCACTCCTTTTCTGAAGTGTCTCTATTAGCTGAAGAGCCTAACAATGATAACGGCAATGCTGGGGATGTATTCAAACACTACCGATCAGTGCAATGTGCAGGCATCACTGGTGGTTTGATGCTTCTAGGAACTGAACTGGGGTCTGCTTCTGCTTAAAAGGAACAGTTCCCCACTTTTCATGTAGATGTCCAGTCAGTGTTGATGGTAAATGTAGTCAGTTGAAGCAGTAAATTCCTCTGTGTGTGCTATATTGATCAAGAAAGCTGAGTTCTCCTGCTCGTGGAGCTGTGCCAGCAGTGCCTACATGTACCAGGTTGCACTGCACGTGACCTCCTGACGCCTACACTCATGTTGCCGTGTATCGCCACCCTAGCCTATAGTGAGGGCTGTGGTGGTATGATTCTTTTTTTTTCTAACCACAGTGAAAAAGCAAAACATTACCGCGACTGCTGAAATAATTACATTTTACTCAACTTAATTGAACAATCTGGTTAAAAGCATAGCTCCTTTTAAGGAGTAACACAGTGCGTATTGTTTGTGTCTGGCGTGCAAGTAAGCTATTGCTTTGCTGGCCAAAATATAGCGTCGAGTGACAAAAATACTCACCTAGCACTAAGCACCAATACTGGTACTGATAGGATACCTTGACTTCAATACCAGCTCCTGAACGCTACTTTTTTGATACCAAATAAGAAAATTACTTAACATTATGTTTTTACTTTGCACACCTGGACTAAAGGGACTAAATGAAGAAACTGAGGGAATATCTGTACAGTATTAAACTGTATACAAATAACTGTTGAAAGGAACAGTAATCTGAAGAAGGGAATAACTGTAGGTCGCATTTGTGGTATCGGAAAAGAGTGGCAGAGTGAGAACTCTTACTTTATTTGTGCTAGAGAGCAGCTAACCTGGGTCTGACTATCAACTTCAGCAGTTTCTCTACCATCTGTGGGGACATTTAGGTGAATGGACTTAATGACGAGCTAACAGGTTAACTGCACCGGCTTGTTAATAAGCGCTTATCTGCACAGAGTTATCTCTGCAGATAAGTAGCTGGTGGTAGAAAAGTCTCGCAAGCTCCATGGCTACCAAGAGGAGAACAACTAGAAACCCAAACTGAAATAGCCTGTAGTTCGGGTGCAGGAAGAACGACAGATTTAACAGCTGGAGAACTCGGCTTTCTTAGTCAGGCCAGGAATTTGTTGCTTCACGTGAAAACATATACCATCAACCCTGACTGCCACTGCCAGTCTCATAAAATGTGGTGAATGTTCCTGAACATTTTCAAAACTTTAAGCTATTGTCGGTAAGTTCAAAAATGGACCCCTTCTGTTTTTGTGTGTGGGCACCCAGCTGTTGCCAAGTGTAGATACTCCAATCTTAACTCAACCTTGTTCTTGCTTTCTTTTCCCAGAACGTTCAACCCTGCTGACTATGCGCAGCCAGCCCAGACAGAAGAAAACTATAGCGGGGGCAGCACCTGGAACAACACAGGAAGCGCGGAACTGGAGGAGGGAGCTAGTAAGTTAATTTATTAAGAAAGGTTGTGCTCCAATAATCTTATCAATGAAGCGTCTGTTTACCGTCCAAGCAATTTAAAAAATCATGTTCGGCATCCACCCAGAAGCTCCTCCCGCTGTGAGGATGAAAGGAGGGTTCACTTGCGTTCAAAAGGACGCCCGCTTTTTTTGATGCTGTGCGTAGACGCTCAAGTCATCCAGTGCGCACTTATTACAAACGCCCAAATCCCAGAAATATTGTCTCAGATCTTAACATCCAGATGTCTGCGTGTCCAGATGACTAAAAGATTATCATCTCTTTCCATTACGTTCAACTTTGATCTCCTCACCTCTGTCTCTGTCTCCAGGGTTGGAATATTCTGCAGGAGAGGGAACAAATTACCTGCCGAAGTTTGACTCTGCTCCTGGTAAACCTGCCTTCACCTCCCTCTTGTTTTTATGCATCCCTTATTCTGTTTGAAGCTCCCTTTGCCCATCACGATGGTATTGAACGGTTTCTCTTCGACTCATAGGTGCTTGGAGGACTGCCTTAGAGGAGTGGGCCACTGAGGATTGGAATGAGGATGTGAGTGTCTCTGGGCGTAACCTCATGCAGCTGCTGTAGCTCTAAATATATCATTAAGTGAACATTTCTAAATAAAAATCAGAAGTTGTAACACATTTTAGCATAGTTTCTCTGACAGCTGGGTTTCCTTTTATATCTAGATGTTTACTTTTGTTCTTCCAACTGTAATACTCTGTTAAAAACTTGTACGCTCTCCTCCTTCACAGCTTACAGAGCCCAAGATATTCACAGCTTCCAGTGTGGCGTCCATGCCTCTGCCTCAAGAGAATGTTACCATCACCAAAGGACAGAGGTCAGTTTTTCACTTTGTTAGCTCGACTAAAGGCTCATTTATCCAACCCTAACCCGGACAGAAATAGATTTTAGATGATTGGTGATTAATTTGTTGGTCAACATAATATAGAAAGAAAATGAGGGAAATATCTCTGATATGAGCAACTGAATACCTGTTTTAATTTGTTTTGTAAATTAGGTCATTTTGACATTTATTTCAAAATTGTGACAGATTGATAATTGATCATTTTAAAACATAGTTTACAGCAGGAACTTCTAGATGATTGATGGAAAAAAAAAACAGGCAAACTTTATACCAGTTGGCAACTATCTGCAAAATATGAAGATTGGCAAATATTTATTGGGTCACACTGAAGATTTGCACTGTTTGTCTGTCATGTGTGGGGAGTGCACATGTAGTAAACTTAAAAATGAATATTGCAAAAATAAATAAAAGCACAGGGTTTCTGCAGGTCTAAGATCAAATAATCTGAATTTCAGGTCTTAAAATGTCTCGAATACAATTTTGACAGGTCTTAAAAATTTAATTATGAAGTTAATGTTACTTTTACATACCTGTCACAGTTAAAATTTTGGAGAACAACAGGCTAATGCGATAATGGTATCAGTCATCACTCTGAAGGTGCAGAGCACGTCCAAACGTTAGTCACTCAACAAAACTTTGGCACCTTAGTCCATTGTGCTTTTGTATGTTTTGACTTGTTTTGACAAGTGTGTCCTGCCCTAGACGGCACCGGACAGGCCTGCAGTTCCTTGTGAGTCAGTTGAACCATGTTTAAACTCGTCCTTCATCTGTTACTTTTGTATAGTTGCATGAGCCTCAGTCTCACTTTTAAATGTCCTTTTGGGGAAACTTTTACCAAACAGGCTTTAGTTACGACCAAACAAAGCTAACATTGACCCAGTAATCATTAATACAAAGTGTGCTTGTACTTTTTTGCCAGTGTGGACATGAAAAAGGGTCATAATAGTCTTAAAAAGGATTTTTTTTTTCTTCCTATTTTCTGATGTTACCACATAATTGAGAAAATAACAATCAATCATTTTAATGAGCAGTAATTCCAGGTCTAAAATAATCAGTTGTAGCCATAAAGAAAAAGATCACATCTTAAATGTCTTCTTGTCTTAATTAATATTTTCACCTCGCTATAGGATTGACCTTGCGGTGCTCCTGGGGAAGACTCCCCCGTCCTCCTCCTCAGAGACAGAAAACGCCCCCATGGAGGCCACCCAGCCCCCCTCCTTGTCCCAGTCACTGGTTTTCAGCAACTCCAAGCAAGGGGTGCCACTCTCCCAAACATCCTCCAGCACCCCTTACACCCAGCACGGCATGGTGAGACTCACCAAAGAAGCACTAAAGCTTTATTTAATCATGCGGTTTTGAACACGCAGGCTCTTAGATTTTGCTCACTGATGCAAATTATCTCTTCAAGTTTTAAAACTTGACCACTTCCTAGTAACACAGGAAGAGGATCATGTCATATTTACACTGATGTAGCACCAATATTTGCATTACTTTCATAAGAGGGGGGTCATAATCTTCCAACGTTGCAGGTCGGCATGCTGAGCAAGGGTTTCGGGGATGTGGGGGACCCTAAAGGAGCGACCACAGGGACCACTGGCTCTCAGTTCCTGGAGCAGTATAAAACAGCCCAGGCACTGGCCCAGTTGGCAGCCCAGCACTCCCAGACTGGACCTCCCAACACAACCCCATCATCCTGGGACAACAGTGCCACCTCACTGGGACAATACGGTGAGATGACATCATGCTGTAATTACATTTAGATGAATTACAAGTTGTCAGTTGCTTACCCCGGTTGAAATGCATCTCTTCAATCATCTTGAACGTATTAAGGGGATTGTTTTGATTATTTAAAGTGGGGTTATATGAAGTACTAATTCGCAAATCAATCATGTGTTACGTGCAGTAGACGGCGGTCTGTACCGTTTGGTGGAGGTGAAATGACTGTTTATGCAAAAGGAGTCTGGTTGAGAAAGAGAGAGCAATATTTGGCTTATATGACAGCGGTTTCCTGCCAGAGATGGCTGAAAATATTTTAAATATAGTGTATGGTTGATACATACACTATATATGTTTGTTGCTGATCCTGTCCACAGCAGTACATTGCTTAGTGTCTGTGCTGGTACTCCTCTCTGGCTACTGTGACACAAGCCTAGTTTGGAGAGGCAGAGTTACTGCAGTTAAACCCACTGAGTGGTAAAAATACATCGGAGTTGCAGTGTTAGCTTTCGGCTTCCAATGCTAAAAAACACAAAAAATAAATCTAAAATGAGAAGGAACTCCTGTGCAAGTGACTGAACAAATAGTTTCAACAAGGAAACTGCTAATTATTGTTTTTTACAAACTGCCAAAAGTTAAAGAAAAGAGATGCAAATGGATCGCTGCAATTCACAGTAACAACTGGCACCCAGGCACTGAAATGTGGATTTGAAGTTGTCGTTTTGTGTTAGATGTGTTGGATTTATAAGTTACATACTGAATTCACACAACCCCACTTTAAATAATCCAGTCCTTAAGGATAAGTTGTACTGGTATGTTTAATAATGGAGATATTTCTTTTCCCCAAAGTAGGAAAATCCAAACTGCTTGCAGGATTTCTTTCCTGACTTTAATTTCTTCCTGCTCAATTTCCCAGATATGAAGACTCAGCCGGAGTCTGCGGTCCACACACCCTTTACGAAGCGGCAGCCTTACCAGGCCGCCACCTCAACCTCGTCCATGTTGGATGTTTTCCTGCAGGACAAAGGCCTGCCTCCCTCTTCCTCTGTCTCGTCGTCTTCTTCCTTACCCCAACAAACAACATCCTCGCCCCATGTGGTGCCTCCGCCTGCATCTTCCCTCCCCAAAATGGCAGCAGTTCCTTCTCTAGGTCAGCAAGTTTCCCCGAGTTCCTCAGATGCCCAGAGTCCACTGCCTTTGCAGCAACACAAACTCAAACAGCAGAAGAAGAGGACCTCCATCACAACAAAGGTAATATTTAAATTACATTTTTAAAAAATGCTGCATGGACGACCTGACTGTTATCATTGTTTTTGATATTGTGGTAGCACCAACATTAAGGCCTCTTTGTTGACAAAAGTAGCATCTTAAATGAGCATAATGTCTTTTGTGTGTTTGGGCCTCTGAGTCTACAGTCTCTTTCCTTAATCTCACTCAGATTCCTGCGATGGCGGTAGAGATGCCTGGCTCGACAGACATCTCAGCCGGCCTCACTCTTCAGTTTGGGGCGCTGCAGTTTGGGTCAGAACCAGAGTACGAGTCCGCCCCCACCACCGCAACGCCAGCCAACCAGGTTCAGAACAGTCTCTACACAAGCCCCAGCAGGTGGGTACATGCCAAGACACACAAAGGTGTTCCAACATTTGCACAGCTGTGATGCGAATATTTTGGAAGTGAAGAAATAATGTCTTAGGCACATCCCAGGTCAAAAGAAACCATTTT